>WBMV01005184.1:696122-877304 GCA_013396655.1 Campylorhamphus procurvoides | reverse complement strand
GGGCAGCCATTTTGGTTTGTAGCATGGCGCCCGAGCGGACCCGGCCCCGCAGGCCGCCCGCCCGCCCCGCCGCGGGCCCGAGCGCGGCACGGCGAGGCCGGAGGGAAGTCAGTGGCCCGGCGAGGGTGGCACGGCGAGAGTGGTACAGGGATCAGTGGCCCAGCGAGGCCGGCCCGCCCAGCGGGCGCTGTCGCTGTCCCGGCGCGGGGCCCTGGCACTCGGCGCCCTCCTCCCGTGCTCGGGCCGAGCCGCGCTGTGCCCTGACCCCCGGCTGGGCTTCGCAGCACAATGACTGCGGGGCTCCGGCCCCGTGCGCGGCACGGGCACCGGGGCAGCGCTGGCGCCTCCCTGAAGCTCAGCGGGCACTTGCTTTGGAGGGCAGAGAGGGAGTTGGGAAGAGGTAGGAGAGCCTGCCTGCCGAGCAGGGGGAGGACGAGGAGAGGGAGTTCACGCAAATCTCAAAGGACTTGGCCAGGCACTCTGATTTGAGACAAGTCGCTTTTCTTCGGACTCGTTTCTTTGGAGAGTTCCTATTGGAGAAGAAGAGTGAGGAATCAATAAGTCTGCAGCGTGGTCATTTCATTATACAAAAAAACCCGAACTTATGTCGGGAACAGAAATTGAGTAACTCCTCAAGGTGGAGTGCAACTGTTGGATTTGCAGTATATATTTCTTGCCACTAATGCTTGCTTTTAGTAGTAGGATAATTCTGCTAGTTACTTTGGAAAGTAAAAATAAAATTATGCATATACTATTATAAGTTTATGAACAGGTTACAAAATCCACTGAATGTGAGGTATCTATATAGGAGTCTTTATTGTTTTAATAGGACAGAAGTGTACACAATAGCAGTGTTAAAAAACGTTAACAAATTTTATTGTGTCCAAAGAATTTTTTGTGACTTTTTTTTTTAACTGAGTGAACGTTTGCTGTCTTGAAGTTGCATTCCATCAAATTGCACTGTAGTTAGTTTTTAGTTACCTGTTATAACAGCAGCCAAAGTTTGCAAGGCATTTACTTTCAGATTTCAGAACCAAAAACTATACCTGAGTCTGGGCAATCCTTTCAGAACTTCTTGGCTCTGTAATAAGCATGTAACGTGCTATTTTTGTTACAGCTATAATTAAGAAAGAATTTTAAAAAAACCACAAAGCCTGAAAAATGAACAGTTTTCACTGTTTCCTTCACTTACTGCCAGTGTTACTATTTTAAACCTTGTGAAACAGCTAGTTTTAAAATCAGTGTGGTGGACATTGGTGGGTGTTTTTAGCAGAGGGCAGTTGACTATTTCTGTTGTTTCCTCTCATGTCTTAGTAATATAGCACTATGTTTGCAAATAAGCTGCTTAGTGCTATTTATTAGCAAACAAAACCATCTTGAAATATTTATTTATGGGCTTGTTATTTTAAAACAAAGCAGTGTGTTCTGTACCCTAACATGAAGCACAGTTCAGAGACTTTGAAAGTTATGTCTGACTGAAAAAGTGAACTCATGCTGTGAACTAATGTGGCCTCCAGACTCCCTGATGCACTCTTGCCAAGTCTGCTGCTTTTTGTTTGTGGTTGCTGTTTGTCATCCATTACCATACTTTCAGTTGCTTATTTCTGTAGGTACAGTAGTCGTTCTCACCCTGACTATATATGTGTTGATTCACATATGTGTGCTAAAGTCATGGGACAGACAGCATAGTTGCTGCACAGTGAGTATGCATGAAGGTGGGGTTTTTTTTAACTTCAAAAGCCCAGGATAGAAGGGGAGAGGAGGAAGGCATTACCTTTGCATTTTAAATGTCAACCTGTACAGTGGTGAAGACCAGTACAGGAATGTGTTGAGAATGTTTTTGGAAGATAGGTGCTTACCAGGCCTGCGGGTTTTTTTGTTGTTCTACAACTGAAGTTGTAAAGCCACAGTATATTTTGTGGCTAATAAAACTTTAATAGTTTGGACCCTAAAAACAGTTTAGTTCAGTGAAACTGGTGAGAGTGTTATTCATCTCGGTGATGCTGTGTACAAGTGTAGTTTTTTGATGATTGAGGCCTTCCGGGTTTAAAGGAAAACAATAATTCCATAGCATGACAGTAGATAATTTATATGGAAGTGATTATTGGATGATGTAGTTGCAACTCTCGATGCAGGTAATTTCATCCTTCTCTCTGAATTCTTTCAACGTGATAGTAAACTCTGCAAACATTGTTTCTCAGCTCTGGCAGTTACAAATCCTTTATAATTTTGCAAACAATGCTTTATAAAAAGTATATGGAAAACCAAATGACTTTACAATATGTGTGATTTTATTTACCTGTTCTGAATTTATGACTTTGTTATTTCAAAGAATAAGATACTTTCTTTACCTGCAATATGAAATTAATGGGACTCCTGTGTGATTTATCCACCTACTCCCTTTCTTTCCTTGTATGGCTGAAGTGAGTGGAAGAATTGCCTACCCCTAGTAAGACTGCAGTTTGCATACAGGGGTGATGGTGCAGGGGGAGATGATCTACAGTAACAATTTATTCTTTCTTAGATCTTGTAATGAACTTTTTTCTTTTGTTCCACCTGTCTGTGGGACACGTTTTTATAACTAAAGCACACTCAATCTAAAGCAACTCATTGTGTTGGGGTTTGTATGACAGCTGTAATGACCGACAGAGTGTCTCAAGTCTTTTGGATTTGAAGTCCTGTACTGGTAGACTTAAGTGTACATTTACATCAGACTTTGAGTCTAAAATATTAATAATTTTACAGTTCTTTCCAATTCTTCAGTTGCATAGCTATTCTGCCTGCGTGCAGAA
This sequence comes from Campylorhamphus procurvoides, assembly GCA_013396655.1. Taxonomy (NCBI): domain Eukaryota; kingdom Metazoa; phylum Chordata; class Aves; order Passeriformes; family Dendrocolaptidae; genus Campylorhamphus; species Campylorhamphus procurvoides. Next base: position 874,512 of record WBMV01005184.1, on the reverse strand, counting down.
ATGAAGCAGCATAATCATGGGACAAGCCTGTGTGTGCAAACCAGTATCAAGTATAGAAATATCAAAGATCAGGAGTCTAGTACCTGAAGCGTAGTACGCTTTTTTCCCCTTCACCTGAAATACTGGCTGCTGCAGTAACTTTTTAAGCATTTACTCACGGCTGAGTTGAAAAGTAGTCTGTCCTTGCAAAGCTCTGTTCCCTGTCCGGTGAACTAGAGGAAAGATTTTCACTGTAGCAATGCTGTGTAATTGTAACAGTAACTTTGAGTTGTCAGTCTGATGACCTTGATGTTAGTAGTTACACTGAGATACATTGTCTATCTTTGCTAAGATATTTATACACTTTAGAGGAGTTACAGCAAATCCGTATTGTTGAATGTTATGTATTTGTTAGAGGTGATTATTTGCTCTAGGTGCTAAGTGGCTCCGTAGCCTCCTGAAAGAAAAAGAATATGGATCCAAAATCATGGTGGAGATACGCTACAGAAGCGTTTAAAGAAGTAAAACATGTTAAAAAGGAGTATCATAGGAAAGCTTGCAATGTTGTGGGGAAAATCAAGAGAGATCCAGTTTCTTATGGGGCTTACAGTCTGATAATGCTTGGCTGGAATAAAGGTCTAAATTGTGCAGTTTCTTCAGGTTTTCTGAACTAGATATACGTGAGATGGATACTCTCTAATACTTCAAAATCACACACAAGTGTGTTGGGAGATAATTATCAGTAGATGGCACTTCCAAGTGTTCTAATAAATAGGAAGAATAATTAAAAAACATAAAAATTCAGAACAAAATATATGCAATTTCAGTTTAAATAACGTTTAAACAATACAGCTTCTTACGTAATGTAAATGTGAATAAAAAGTGATATCGTTAATACATTTTCTGTCCTATAAAATTACATCTTTGGCGACACGCAAGTGAGGTTCCTAGTGTATCAAATTTTACAAATGCTCTTTTCCCCAACTATTTAGTGACATTATGGGAAAGCTTTGTTATCTAACATTTTGTATTCTTTATGTAGGTGTTTAAAAAACCAAATCACCAACTCCCGTAGATCCCAGATTTTAGTTGCATGCCTCCCCCTTTCCCTTTCTCCTGGGGGGTGCAGAACTGGCTCATTATAGGAATTTTATACAGGACATTCTTTTGGAAAATAAAAAGTGTATCTTCAGATAACATACTTTGAAGTGTTGATAGCATGAACTAAATAAGACCGTGTTTAGGGTGTGTATACGGTTATGCTGTATTTCAGCATTTACAAAGAGTAGCAAGAATCATTTGCTGAAATATTTGGCTGTGTGTGACTTGTTTTCCTTTGTTGCGAGTTTGAAGGGGAGATGGAGATAATGTTGGGAATGTTTCAAACTTGGAGGAACGAATAATGCTTCTCATAGTATAGACTTTGCCTTGCTTTTGGCAAGCAAATAAATGGTGTTGATGATAAATTATATAAGTGGAAGTGGTTACGAGGGTTGTAGATTGGTCATTAGTTTGTTGGAAACAATCAGTATGTCTCAGCAGCTGGGAAGCATGAATTAAAAACAAGTATTTAAAAAAACCCTGGCTTTTCAGGAATTAGTAGAATTTTATGCAGGGAGCTGTTGTAAATGCTAAAGTGTTCTGGGGTCAAAAAGTGTTTGCATAAGTTCTTGGAAGAAAATTTCAAAGGTACTGTCTTTTTATTTATAAGTTTTTGGAGTTTTGGAATGTTTTCTGAGGTTTAGTCTTTTGGTTTTATGCTACTCCTGTGGAACTGCCTGCCCGTGGTCAGAAATGGCATGCTGAGGTTGATGGTCTGGTGGTCTGACCAGACAAGCTGTTCTTATATTCTCATGACCAGTGAGGTACCTTTGAAATGGAATCATAGGATGGTTTGGGATTGAAGGGACCTTAAGGATAATCTAGTTCCAACCTCCCTGCCATGGGCAGAAAAATGCTTCATTTTGATTGTTTGAGAATATACTTAGTGCTGTTTTGATACTGTCTTGCTTAAATAACAACCCTTATTAATATTAGGGACATTAGTTGTGATAGAATATGCAAAATTAAGGCAGGAAATGCAGATGCTGCAGTTGTGAAATGCACAGTGTATTTTAACTGCATGCATTGTTTACTGATTGCATTCTAGATGGTTAAAGCTGGAAAGATGATTTATTGATAAACTGCTATTTCATTGGGTCTTATGGGTGAATCTCAGTTATATATTATAAAATTAAATTTAACCAACTACTAAAGCAGACCATAAAAATCCCAAGGAATACTTGATCAACACTGACAGAAAATAAGATGAAGTAGGTTGTAAGAAGTTGGCCAGTATTCTTGTGATACTTGTAAATGCTGTGAGGTGTGTGGGTAACATATGCATCTGAGCTGGCTAAATTCTGTTTGTGCAAGCTCTCAAGGTGCTTGCTGTAGCAGGGGTGCAGAAGTACTTTGTACAAATAAGTAATGCTTGTTCATGTAATAAAGTATTTGAATATTCAATACCTTTGTTTCATAATGAAACTTTTTTCTGTATAAAAGAAGTCAAAAACCAGATACTTCTGTTCATTTTTCTAAGCTAATGGTGAAAGTAGCTAGTATTTTCTAGAGTTAAGTCCCTCTTGAGGTTTAAAGCACTGAAGTGAGAGTTCTGTGAATTTTGGGTAGAGGGCAGTTAGACATAATCAAGGATTTCCCTACTGTGGCTTTCCATAAGCTGTTTAGTCTAAACTGTGTTAAGAGGGAGATTGCCTCTGGGAGAATCTGAGGTGCCTGTTTGCTGAAGGTTGAACGTTGGTTCTTCTGTGTATCTGTGAGTAAATCTTGCCTTTCCTCATGGGCTTTCTTGGCAAGACTTCCAAATTAAAAATGTGTGGAACTGCTTCCTTTTTGTGTGTGGATAACCCGTACAGAGAGGACATGATTGTAAGTTAAAAGACAACTGCTGTATAACGGACCTTGCCTTAAAAGATACACGTGCAAATTTGGAGTAAGGAGATTCCTTGAGATAGTTCAAGATAATCAGAAATAAGGAAATTTTCTCTTGTGAAAAGAATATTATTAATATTTCGTTTATTTCACTTAAAAATTGAAATAATGTTTTTGGCACAAAAGGATTAGAGCGTTCTTTGCTAAAAAATGCAGTGTTTTCACGTCTCTGTTTATGCCATGTTCTTCTAGTTTTACTTTTTAAACAACTAATTTATATGTTTAACATTTGTGTAAAGTTTTCTTGCAGTATTCACCGCATAGAGAGAAAACAATAAAATAATGCAGAACATTGAGTTACATAAAGGGAACAGGAAATACCTGGATAGCTATGTGGTTTATGTATGGAAAGATACTGGTCAGTGTAGTAGCTGTGTAATTTTTTTCTAGAATATTGTTCCTAATTGACTCCCTTCTAGCAAATCTTGGTATAAAAGTGGGTTTTTAGTATGTAATAATTGCCTTTTCATAAATTTATTTTTTTAATTTTTAATAAAGTCTCTCTTAGAAGCACGGCACAGAACTGTTAATTCGTAATGGTTACTCTGGTGAAGTTTTCTTTTAGGCACAGTGTAGAAGTATGTGGCACATAAGTTACATAACACTTCTTGGTCAAGAATTTTTTTTTTTTTAAACACTGGATGTGTATTTTGTTTCTTAGTTTCATTGCAATCATGCCTATGCATATTTAATGGCTCTATGAGAAGTCTCACTTTGGGGGATTTTTTGAGCGTTAAAGGACCTGCTGATACAATTATTTATTTCATAGCAAAAGTAGGTTTTGAGGTAGTGGTGGGTATTCTTGATCCTTTTTGTCATTTAAGAAGTTGAGAGAAAGTGATTTGTTTTTCCTAAGCAATGAAAAGTGTTGCTGGGGAAGTTGGATCCTCCAGTGATTTAACATATCTTCAGGACTTGAAAGAGCTTTGTTTGCCTATCTGATTGTTACTTTTTGGCACTCAGACTGCTCTGGAATTATCCTAAGCAATGGCTCAGCAGGATATTGAGTTTAGTGATATCTTCTGCCTTCATAAGTGCAACTCCAATGTTCAGGGCCAGTCCTGAATCTACAGGCTGAATTCAAGCAGCCTGTAGGTTTTTCTGCCACTATAGAATCTTTTAAAAAATGACTGGTTAGAGGTAGCCTGCTGTTAGCAATTAAAGGTAAGAATACATTTTTCTGAGTTCAGAATAAATTCCACTGTTACTGAGAGATGAAGTACATTCCTGGCTTTTTTTGAAGCTATTGTGCATGTTTATACGTGTTTTTATGTTGAAAAATCCTGCATATATTGAGTGTAACATTCTGAACAACTGTGCTTCTCTGAATGCTGGTTTGAAATGATCCTGAAATAGAGAATGAACTTCAGAAAGTCCAGATGCCTGAAGGTCTTTCTGAAGATAATTTCTTTTATCTTCAGAACAGGTTGGTTACTGTAAAATTTCTTCTGTTTGCTCACCTTGTTTTTATTTCATCCAAAATATGACTCTGTAACTGCTACCACATGGGAGGTTAATGATCCTATAATACTCCTCCTAGAAGAAAAAAAGCCAAAGCAAGCCCCTTGGCTTTATACTGATGACTACTCTAAGAAACAGGGCTCTAGTATTTAACTTGAAGGCTCTGGTGGTTTCCTTTCTTTGAGGATGAGGTGCTTAACTCCTGGGCCTCGGGGTGAAGGAACAGAATCCTGCAATATGCCTTGAGATCCTGGGGAAAGAAAAGATCCTGTTTTGACAAACGGCTCTCAGAAGAGAGTTCAAGAACATGTTTACAAGTTTTATGAGGCCTACTTAGGTTTCACAGCTTTAGCAAGGTTTGTACAGTTGCACTGGTAGAAGGCAGGACTATTGGCTGTGTTTACTCTCTGGTGGAGTAAATTAGAGAGGCTGGCTCTGTTCTGTGGCAGGAGGCTACATTAACATCTAGGAGGTGCGAAATACCTGCCACTTGTCAACGTTCAGTGATGCCTCATTGAAAACACTTTACATTATACACTTTTATCTTATTCTTTCCTAACTTAATTACTTGAACTGTATTATATTGTTTTGTTGCTGTCAATGCTGACACTACCTTAATGATGCAAAGCTCTCTGTGATGTAATACTGTATTCTTTTATATGCCTGTGTGTAGATAAATATATATATGGCTTCTTTATTCAAACACTTTATTAGTTCTTGCTCTCTACTGTCTATTTCTTAGGACTGTGTGCTACTGACCTGCAGCTGGTGAACATTGACACAAGTGTTCATCACTAGAACAGTCTAGGTCAGTTCAGATCATTGTGTTCACAGCCTGCCGTGGATTATACTTTCCCCTTCTATATTCCAGAATAATAAGATGATGTTACTGGTTTTGGAAAGGGTATTTACATTCTTGAGGATATCTGCCACGCTGCAATTCCTCCCTTCCCTTTCCACTCTATAGTGATTGTGAGAACCTGCCACACTACAAAGTATACAACTTCACTCTTAGTATGTGTAGTACAAGAACACATAAATAGTAATAATAAAAAGAATGAGCTTAATATTTTTAGTTCTATTTAGTATTAAGTATCTAACTGTGGCCCTTTGTCATTAGCTGTGTAACTTAAAAAAGTAACTAGATGTTAATGGGATAATGTGCCAATATAGTGATGCTGACAGTAAAGATATTTTTAATCTGATCAAATTCAAATATGGTCTTTTGGTATATATATAATTAGTCTTACTGATTGTAGTGATGACTTTATTGAAAAGAAAATTTTTTACTAGCATAATGTGTTCCAAAAAGTGCTAAGCAGTTTAAAAGACTGCATGTGAATTTTTTTTTTATAGAAATAGTCCAAGGTGTGTAATTATTTTTTAGTTTAAAGATGTTATTTGCAATGTTCATACATTTGGGAGAAATGTGGAAAACAGAGATGATAATGACAGAGTGAATAACTGCAGCTGAGGATGAACCTGTGCTAAAATAATCATGCTTGTTTTCCTCCAGGACTGCTGTGACTTTCCTGCTAAAAGAAATTAATAAAACCCCTGAATGATCCCTGGCCTTATAAGTGGGAGCTATAAATATAGACACTGGGAAATGATTTCTGTCTTTTGATCTGTGCAGAACTGGCAAAGTCAACATTGCAATATAATGTCCATTCCTTAGTAGTAGTATTGAAAAGAAGGGTAAGAATTTGACATAAAACCAATGTGAGGCCTGGAAGGATCATCTTAGAAGAGTGATCCATTTAGAATTTGGTCTTATGGGTAAATCAAAAAACTGAGAGATAACCTTTTCAGGTGTCTCACTGAGTTTTAGACCTAAGAGGCTTTTTAATTTACAGTAGAAAATTGTTTAGTTTAAGGGGTATGACACAACAGACCGGATCTTCACCTTAGAAAAGTTAAATCCCAATGAGGCTGTGTAAATAGTGTGATAGATATATGTGTGAGGTTGGGTAATTGCTTTTTACTGTTGTTTTTTTGTTTGTTTGTTTTGTTGGTTTGGGTTTTTTTTCTTTGTGTGGGGTTTTTTGGGCGTTGGGTTTTTTGTTTTGTTTTGATACTTATTTTTTTTGTAAAACAGCCAAAGACATAATTAGGCAACAAGTGTAAGACATACTGAAATAATTTTCGTACAATGAAAATTTCTGAATCCTTTCTACATGGAGACACAGAGGAAATAGAAATGGATTTACAATAAGCCATTTCTTACTCTGCAGTCTAATCTACTGCTATTAAGTTTATATGTTCTTTCCATGCTTTTTCTTAAGGCATCAGACTTCAGTGAAAAACTGGATCCTTCCAACTGAGGCAGCTAAGGGATTTGCTGGTTCTTAGTAAGGGATTTTTAAGAATGGCTGTCTTAAATAAAAAGGGAGTCAGTGCTATCTGTCCTGTAATAGGTGGAATGTACTCAACATAGCCAGTGTCTATTAAGAAAGGCAATAACCTTTTTGTTTATTAATTAAAGCAGAGGCCTAAGCAGGTTACTGATAGCCAGTATCAAAGTACAAGTAGTTCAATAGTTTGTTGGTGTGTTGTTGAATATGCCTGTCCAGGGCCAGAAGCTGTTCTTGAAAAATTAAAGTTAGAAGAAAATGTACAAGAACCCTTGCAGTATGAATTCCAAGACTCCCAATTGCAAAGTAATCCTGATCTTTCTTTAAGAATTCCTCTTACAATTGCTCTGATTGCACTGCACTTAAGCCTGTGTTTTGTGATCAGTTTGTACTGTAAATCGGGACCACTACATAGCATTATGTGAAAACTTACAGACCTGTCTTGTGCACCCTTAATATCTGTTTTTCAGTAATACAGAGAGAGGACAAAAGCATATTCACCAGTTTCTTTTGAATTGCTGATTATTGTGGTGTGGTTAAATGTTTATGAGAGTTTGGGTCTGGGCACAAAACTGTTTCAGAGATTTCAAAGTCAAGTGAAATTTCTTTAGGCATTGTTTTAACATTACTTCACAGAGAACATTTAATTAATGAACTGACACGTATGATGATGCTAAATGTTTTCAAAATGTGGTGTTATAGCTGTGATGGTCAAGAGTTTGTCTCAAGTGGTTTAAACACTCTCCAGTCAGTGGTTACGTTATATTTTGCTATGAGTTGTCGAACCTGGTGATTTGTCTTGTTCACAAGTTTGTCTGTGTCTGTTTTCATTAGTTTTTCACAGAGAAGGTACTGCTTACAAGCTTTGAATCTCTCAAGCAGTTCATACTGGAATAATGTATAGAATGTGCCAAAATAGAACATTTACATAGGAAATGCTCTATACAGTCTTGTTAATTGAGGGAGAGAGAGATACAGTTGATAGCCAATGTTTTTGGCAAGAGTCAAGTTTTGTCATTGTTATCACAATTATGTTGTGGGCTTTTCCCAGCATAAACATTTGGAAAATACCATGACTTAATTGATTTTAAAAATGCAGAACTGCAGCAGTTTCTTGCTGAATGGTAGTCTAATAAGAACTTCTTTTTATCTGTGAAAAGAACATTAATTTTTGGCTGACATCTTAGGAATCTGGAGAGGTACCAGTTGACTGGAAGCTGACTAATATTGTCCCAGTTTTCAAGAAAGGCAAGAAGGATGACCCTGGTCACTACAGATCTGTCAGTCACTTCAGTGACCAGTAAAATTATGGCGAAAATAATTTTGAGAGGTATTGAAAAACACCTGAAGGTGTTCTTTTTTCCATGGGGGGAGAGTCCTGAATATCAAACTGGATTTCTTTTTATGGCAAGGTAACCAATCTAGTTGATCAAGGGAAGCCAGTTGATGTAATCTTTTTGCATTTCAGTAAAGTTTTCGATACTGTCTCTCACAGAATCCTTCTGGACAAAATGTCCAGCACAGCTGGATAAACACATCATGTGATGTGCACCTAACATCCTGTAGTTACTTTTTTCCTGTAAAATACTTACGAACGCTGATATTGTTATTATTGGAAAAACCTGCTGTGCAACAAATTTAAATTCAACAGAAAGTAATTTAAGATAATAGATGTAAGATTCTTTCTTGTACTTTACATGACTTGATCTTCAGGAAGTACATATGTTCTTGAAGAAGGGTACTTAAATTGTCAAACAGAATTGTAAAGAGAACTTAGTCTAATTTAAGTTTGTTTGCGGGGTTTTCTTAGATTATTATTGGGAACATGACTGCCTTGAAGTCTTTGGAGCTTGTTTTCAAACATGATTCAGGGATTATTCAACCTGCTTAAGAAAAGTCGTTGAAATATGGTGTCCATGCTCTTCATATAATAGTAAGTGTTTATAACTAGTAAGAACTATTTTGGCTGTTTATGTTTTACTTGGGTATTTAGTTATCTTGAGAGATGGCGTTCGATTTGATATTTGAGTAGAAAGATTAATTTCTCAGTAGAATTCTATTGATATTGGTGAAAAAAGAATAACTTGGAGATAAAAATAAGTGAGCACTTTTTGAGGTAAAAATGAGCATTTGTGTCTTGTTAGGTGATGTAGCAGCTCCAGGCATTTCTGTTAACTGTCAGTTGGTTAAAGAACTTCCTATGTCTGTTTAACAGCTTTCAGATAAAATTTGCTGCCTCTTGACTCTGATGTCTGATTGTGGGGAGAAGAATTGGCGTATAAGAACAGTGCCTGACATTCTGACACTGTGGTGTGGAGCATTTTAGTAGTTCTTTTGAAGTGTATTGATGATAATGACCAGATCAACTTCACTCTTTGTGAAGTTAATGTATTAATTTGGTCTTACAGAAATAGAATGTTCTTTCAGGAAGATGTCAGTTCTTTTAAAAAGTCCTAGGCAGGAGCTTACTTTTTAGGAGTGTCTCTTGGACTGAAATTGTAAAGGAAAATTTATAAATTAAACTGTGCTCAGTGTTTGTAAGTTTTTAACCAAAAGAAAATTTTAGAAGCCTGTTTTTGCATAAAGAACACTTGAGTACAAGAATGATCAGTGAATGATAAACTCTAAAGGACTTGAATTTGTTATTCCAAAAAAAAAAAAGAGTTTTTAGTGTCTGTTTTTTAGACATGTATGTTTTAGTCTTTGAGGAGAAGGCTCTTTGTAACAGTGTGATTCAGTCATTTTCAGTACCTTCCACTTTTTTTGGACAGGTAGTCTCAATTGACTTTTTCCCCACTGCCACTGACTTCTCTGTACTGGGTGTAAGTCTGTGGACAGGCAGTTGGTGTGTTTCCAAACCATGAAGTTTAGAGGGTGTAAGTCCTAAAACACACAGTTATGAGTTGTATGAGTTCTGTTACTGTACCATTTCTAAATACCATGTTGGTTAAGAAAGTGCTTATAAAAATCCTAGGGAAAAATTATTCCATAAAAAATACTAAGGAAGACTGGCAGAATGAAGGCAGTCTTATCCAGAGTTTAAGTTGTGACTTAAAAGTTTGACCCTAGCACCGAAGAGGACAAAATTGAAGGCTGGATTTTCTCTTAACTTGTTTAAAGATGCAGATGAAGTTTGACAGTACTTTGCCCTGTAGTGAAGAAGCAAACATTTGAATGTGAATGATATGGTGGTAGTGAGAAAGAGAAAAGATTCAGGGAAGGAGAGAGTTTTGCAAGCCTGGTCTTTGCTGTACCCACTGCAAGACTGAAGGGGACTTACGCATGAGTAAATCCTCTTGTATCTGTCAGTTGTGTCATTAACCTCCTTAGAGTGAGCTGGGTTTCTCCTGTCTGCCACTCTTGTCAGACAGTTGTTCAAGAATGTCACTTTTCTAGTGGTTAGGATTTGCTTTTAAAAAGCTCTCAGGAAATGATCACTTGAGTCTTTGGAAAAAAGTATCAATTGGGGAACAAGAAATGATCATCAGCTCAAATGGAAAAGATCTGTTATAAAGGGAACATATCTTAATACCTTTGCTACTCTAAGTGTAGTAGTTAACTATCCTGATATTTAACTGAGGTATCATAAGGTTCTGCAGAAAATTATCTTCTTTATTTGCAAATGTTTTTCAAATGTACAGTGATATTAACTGGTTACTGAAATCTTTTTTGTCCCACATCTTAAACCTCAGCTTACTTTATGACGTAAAGGTTTTCTGTTAACATATGAGAGGTGGTGTTTCTATTTTTTTTGTCTTCCAATTATTTTCTATCCTACAGCATTTTTAAAAGTAATGTATCTTTGAAACATGTATGAACTTGATATGACCAGTGACACCTATCTTACTGTATAATTTATTAGAGAATCTCAAGGCTTTAATTTACAAAATAAAGATTGATTTTTATTTAGGCATATATATTTATTTATAGTAAAGTATCTTCTTTCAGTCCTCCATTGACAGTTTAAGGATTGTGATGGCAATAAATATATAAACATAATCAGGAGTGTAAGAATACACTAAAATTCTTCTAAATGCTTAATGCTTTTACATGCTTCTAGGTGTTCTGAAGGAGGCTAAGTTTCAGACTGTTCTTTGAAAACTGAAGGTGAATAGTCCTTTTAAGTTCAGTTTCCTTTTTGTGAATGGGAACTGGAACATTAGTAGCTGCACAGGTGTGTTTACTCTTAAATGATTGTTGAGTCAAATCTTCCATGTCCCCCGTATTTTGTAGTTTCTAAATCTGAGTTCTGGTTCATCTTCAGCATAATAAACATCTAAAAATTAAGATTAGATTAATATTTTCATGTGATAATAAACTTGTGATTAAAACAAAAGGCTAATAAAGGTATCTTAGTGTTTTGAGTTTTGTGACATGCCCTGGTAGGATCAGCATCAGTGTGTGCACTGAGTACATGTAGTTAAATTGGCTCAGTATTGCACTTCTTTCAAAATTACTTCAGGCCTTTCCTGCTTTCCTTCTAGAAGTCTGAATGGACTTAAGAAAACAAAACACAAGCACTGCATTGCAGCTGGCATTACTTTAGAAGTTTATTTTGGAAAAATTCAGCTATATGTAGAGGCTGAGAGTTAATGGTTAGAATTGAAGTGGAAAGGAAGTATACTCATTTATTGAGTGTGTACCCATTGGAATTTGATTGTTTGAAATGTATCAGAAAGGATTAGTGTTTCAACAACATAAGATAAGGCTTATAATCAATCCTTTTTACCATCCAGGTTTCTTTAGTGCCTCTTTTTCCTCTAAAATGTTTTGCAAGGTTTGAGGTTTTGGACAAATGTTTCAAGTAGTGCATGTCAGGATTTATTAATAAAATAGGACCATGAAATCCTATATGGATATCCTAATTATTTTATGACCTTTAGGTTACCTATGCAATTTCACCTGCCCAAAATGCTGTAATGTGAATTCAATGGGAAGATTGTCAGGCTTTTCTGTGCAGTTGAAGCAGTGAAGTGTAGTTTTAAAATACATGCTCCTATGGGTAGTGCAAATGAAATGTAGAGCAGTAATTCTGAAGTTCTAAGACCTTTTAAGTTTCTTGTAAAAGAAAGAAGAAAAAATCCTTATTTTCTTCCCAGGGCACTTTTTTTTCTTTCGATTTTTATTTATGAGCCTCTATATGAAATGCAGTATTTTTTAGAATTTAAAGGTTTGTGTAAGTCATTTAGTAAACTACTTAAAATCTTCTGTTACACTTTGATCAAGCAGTGTAATTGCTTACTAAGGATGTGGAGTATCAGTGTAATCATTGATTCTAATTATTCCTATCACTTAAGGGAAGCTTCAGTTTCTTGTTTGAGATCTTAAGAGTTTGGATGAAAGACTTTTGCCTGGTTTGCATATGGTCAGACTTCCTATTTAAAAGATAAATACCCTTCCAACTGTCTGAAATGCTACATGCCATTAAAACAATGCTATGTTTTCAAAGTCTAAAATATTAGATGTTAGAATTTTTACTTGTTCTTTTCTGTCTGTCCATTCTGTAGTTTTTTAACCTCAGACAGTTCTTTTTCATGGGATCTATAGTGTTCAAGTAGCTATTCGGTAATTCTTTTTATCCATGAATTCTATCTTGCTTAGTTTCAGGCATTATTTCATGCATCCTTGCACAAATACAGAATATCTGTCACTCTAACTACTTCTCAAAGCTCTCTGAATTCACTTTCGTAATAAAGCCGAGCAAGTTCAAGTGGTGGTACTCTTACTTACAGCTGAGGGCCAAGGTGTAGAGGGATCCCAGAGTTATTAAATGTCGCTTTTGTAGAAACATAGTGGATCTCGGGGATCTGTGAAAACATTGTAAATATGAAAATTTACAGGCTGATAGAAGAGAAGGAATCTGCCCGGAAAATGAAACTCTTGGTTAGGTTTTGAAGAATCTGAAGTACAGCCCTTATCTGGTGAAAAATACTCTAACAGAATTTGTACACAGCTAAATACAGCTGGATTTTTTAAGCCATGAAAGGCCATATTTTTGCTTGCAGAGCTATTACATATTTTGTAAAAGGTGTTTTCTCCCCCTTAAGAAATGTTCATGCTAATACACTTTTAAAAATGCATTTTTTGACTGAATTTTTAATTCAAAGGTGTTAAGATTTGTATTGTATTTGACTTTTGTAGTGTCTCTGCTGTTGTTTTTGCAACTCTTGTGCCCTGGACATACATGTTACGGTGTCATGATCAGTTTCTTCTGATCCAAGACCTTGTTGTCACTGAAAAGAACTGTTACTTCAGTATCCTGTGTGCATCCCTTGTGCCAGCCTGAGTACTCCCATGGCAATACAGAGTAGGATCAGGAAACTGATGTAATTCAGAACTGAGTCAAAAATAAATAGAATGATTTCCGTGGTAGACTTGATGTGTGTCTACACAAGCAGCTAAGTCAGTGCAGTAGAAGGAACAGAAATACAAGGAGAAAGATTGCTCTTACTAAGTATGAGCGTGGGGACTTGCAGGTTGGTGTAAGACAATGGAAAGAATTCTGCTCTAACAGGGGAATGTGGGATGTGGAGTGGAAAGGCGAGATTAAATGCTTCTTTGCCATTTTCTTTCTGATTTTTTTTGCCAGACAATCTTGAATCATCAGTATATTTACAAATAATTTAGGCTCTAGCTGTCCTGAGAATTGTTTCAAAGGAAATAAATATCTATGTATTGTGAAAGTAGTATTATGTAGAGATAATTTCTTCAGCGTTTGTCTTTGTGTAGGGAACCAAAGGTAATACAGCACCCCTGAGGGAAACTGATCTGTTTACTTTATCTGTTTTTATTGACCCTGAGATTTACTGCATTTCAGAAAAAGAGGTGTTGGGAAATTGTGTCTTAATTCCTAGGGCTCATGGTCAGGCAGTACCTCAAGTGTATTGTTTTGACACTGCTCATTTCTCATTTCAGACTGAAGGAAGCAAGTTGATTAATACATTCATACAGCAAAGTTTTGGTGATCTAATTCTTCGTTTTCTGTTGAAGGTCTTGATGACTAGTATTCCTCAAGTCTAAATTGATTTGCAGTATTTCTAAAGATTGAACTCTTTAACTTCTGCATAGATAACTTCTGTTACATTTTAGCCGTGTGATGGTTACAATGAGAGAATAGTAATGAATCCTAAAATCGGTCAAATGTGTATACAAGCAATTATAGAAAGCAATGCTAAAAGAAGTCTGCTAATATTGACAAAAATGTCAAAACCCCAACAGCAAAGTGTCTTGTGTGGTAAGCTTTCTGTTCAACCTACTGGACCCTTTAAAGATTGTTCTAAATACTATTGTATATAAAAGCTTTTTTGAGGCTTTTTTTGTAGGGTGGATTTTAGGTTTTATTTTGGGGGTTATACCATTATTTCTGTAGTATATTAATTCTCAAGATCACTTAGCTCATTAATCTGTCTGGCTGAAAAGTATGAGATCTAGGCAACACCTTTTAATTATGGGGACTTGATTCTGCTTGGCTAAGTACTCCAGAAGTATTTCTGTAAGGAAAAAGTTTGGCTGTGAGCATTTAGGAAGCAGGTCCCTCCCTCTCTGTGTGATCAGAATCATATTGTTTTCCTCTCTGAGGCTGAAATAAGGTCCAACAGTTGCAGCTGGCAACCAAGATTTGTGATGTAGTTATAAGAGGGTGTTGGCCAGTGAAAGACCAATGAAAGGTAAGAAGACAATCACTTACAGAAGACCTAAATTTTGGAAGGAGTTGAGAATTGCATTCGCGTCAAAGGACATACGAGCTTTTATAACCTTAATTAGATAATTACCAAAGTATTTAGTTCTGGGTTTATTTTTGTAGGAAGAGTTTGTGGGCAGCCAGTAACTCTCCAAGTATTTGAAGTAAGGTGTTGTACATATGTGCATGTACCATGTTACCTTCCAAAAAATCCCTACTTTTGTAACTATTTTATGTGTATTTTGTTATTTATGTAGCAACTTTGCATTCACTGGTGAAAAGTGGGATAACAGGTTGAATTTGTGAAATTGTCTTCATCATTTGCTGCCTTAGGTATTAGGGGAGTGCAAATTACATGTCATTGTAGCTTTCTGCAGAAGGCTGTTAACTTTCTAGTTGATTAGAGACAGTTTTGTAGTGTTTTTTAGAATCTAAATAATGTAATTGCAGTTGACTATAGTTGGGTTTGCTGATTGTGGATCTTGGTCCCTGCCTTTTATCTTGAAATATCTGTGCAATCAGTATGAAGTCTGTTTTGGTGAGTTTGGGGCTTTTTTGGTGTGGGTTTGGTGTTTTTTCCCCCTACATCCCTTAACACCTCCTCTCTTAGCATACACTGCTTGGTGCATTACTGTTTCTCACTCACCAAGTGACAGTGGTTAGTTGAGCATGCTTTCATGACAGACTTGTAACTGAAATAATCATAATTGCCTTGTTCTCACTAGGATTTTAATTGATTAAATCATTACTTAGTTAGTGCAAGGTAAAGGAACATATTCTAATTTGGTTCACCAGTGAGCACAAGGCCAGAGGGGCTAAAATCAGGGCTGATATGTGAAGTCTTATATGATGATATCACTTAGTCTCAAGAAAGGAGTGATGCAAGAATGCTATCACCCTGGTTAGACTGTTTCAGGCTGTAACCACTGAGTAAGGAAAATGTACAACCACTCCCTTTAAAAAAATCGTCAAGGATAGAATATGTGCCAATTATAGCACTTCCCCCTGCCTCCTTTAATAATGAAGTTGTGTTCTTGCTTTTGAGCTCAGTAGAGCAATGTGATCTCTACTTCACTTTCCTTATTTTAGTTTTTTAAATCTCTCTTCCAAGGAAATTTTATGTCAAATCTTGTAGCGAGTTAGCTACTGAATTACTTCAGTCACTTGAGAGTCATAATGTAGAAAAATGAGTTTGTGTAATGATGGCCAATCCAGTAGTATCATTACCTGTTTAAATTTTGTATTCTGCAATTTCCCTTGTCTTCCCTAGGATTTTGTCTTACAAAAATCAAGACACAAGTCCTTTCACTTTGTAGTGAAGAGGCTACTTCTGCCCTCAACAAACTTACTACCTTTATTTTTCAACTACTTTTACCTATTTTAAAGTTTGATGAGATGGCTTGTATATTCTGCTGAATTTACTATCATCGACTAGGTTAGTAGGCAAGTAGATATTTCTTGCTTCTTTTTTAAATTAGATGGGTGGCAGGATTGGTGCTTTAAAAAAACAGCATTATTTTTCTCCATATAGAACAGTACACTGGACCCAATTCTCCCTTGATATTCTAACCTTCAGCTGTCTTCAGTAGTAAGCAAAATGTGAATCTATAAAATAGTTGTTTCCTGTATAATAGATTTGTAAATTCGGTATTTGAATTAAGGCACTCATTTCTTATGTCTTAGCATTAAAAGCTTAATTGCTAATTGCTGTGTACCGAATTTAATATGACTTTGGGTTTGGAAGAAAATGTATAATAGAATTTATGCTGGCAGTGCCATAAGGACGAAGATGTGTGCGTATATTAAAATGTTTAATATGATTACTGTGGAGTTACTGTACAAAATAATACCTGTTCATCTTAGAAATGATGAAAATAATACTTAGTGTCTAGGGCAGAAATATTTTTGTTGTTATTGTCTCACTGAAATAATTAATGCCAAACAGTGCTTTTCTTTTTTTCCTTTTTTCCTTCTTTGCTTTATTTTAGGAATAGAATGGAATAAAATCTTTTTTTCTTTTTGTCTTCTCTGTGTGTTTTCAGGCTCGGATAGCGTTTTTACAAGGGGAAAGAAAGGGTCAAGAAAATTTGAAGAAAGATTTAGTGAGAAGAATAAAAATGTTAGAATATGCATTAAAACAAGAAAGGTAGGTATATAAGTCATTCAGCTTTTTTCTGACCTGAAAACTTTATAGACTAAAAGGAACTCAGTCACATTAAGTGAGCTATCTTTATTAGATGAGTCTTTGTTACTTTATGTGAACTCTTTTTATGATTGGTCATCTTCACGCTGTTTTCCGACAAACCTTAGTTGTTCGCTGTAATAAAAAGTTGTATAATTTCCAAAATGTTTGGACTTGTGTCTTAGACTGAACAGTTTGCCTTTTCTGAGTTAGAATTATGGTACGCTAAGTAAGAATGAACATGCCAAACAGGTTTATACCTTATTACTACATGTTTACCTGTGCTTCGGTGGTATTGAACTTGAAAGGATGAAAAATACTGTTCGTTTGATCCCTTTCAAGTATCTTGTATGTGTTACATGATGAAAACTATATTTTTGTGACAGAATGGAATGATTTAAGTTTATTTTGTGTTTTGAAGTAGTTTTTTCATGGGGTAGACATGACCACATTTAGTCTCAGTGGGTCCATTTTCTATAGCATTAATTTAATGCTTTAAAAATTAAAATTCTGTTCAGTTGGTGTAGTCTAATGTCCTTCAAACCTACATGCTTTTTGTTGCCTGTTTACTTCATTTGACCAAAATTGGTAGTTAATTTTGCAACACACTAGGAAAATAATCTTGTCATGTGCCTATTTTTTCAGGAGTGGACTCAGTTCTTATATTTAATTTCATCTTGCTCTTAAAAAGTAGCTAAATGCAATAGAGAAACAACTTGGGGATCAGGCAAGAAAATAGGTACTCGTCGTTTATTTTGCTTTCAGGGAAATGTCCCTGCCAGAATAAACTTAAAATTTTGTATCAAAGTGTAGCGAGGCTTCACCTGGACATTTTTAAGTTAGTTATCCAAGTGTAAGTATATCTAAATATATTTTACATTATGAATTAGTACTATGAGTGACTAGTACAGAAAAAACTTTCAGTTGTTTTCGTAAGTAGTAGTGTTTTGGCAGTGTTGGCCACATTCTTCTGTGTGAAATGTCCAGTATAAAAGTGCTTCAGAAAACTGTATATTCACACAGAAAACCTTATCAGCACATCTTTTCTGGTGAAGTAATAGGCAGAAAGGATCTATTACTTCATTTGGCCCTGTGCTTGCAGTGGAAAGTAGCTCAAGGTGTCCAACTAGTGTAAGACTCAAAGTTACACTGTTATATTGTATAGGTAATATGCAAGTCAGTCTGGATTCAAGGTAGATGAGATGCATGCAGAGTGTTTGGGGTGTATATACTCTTCCTATAAAGAACATTGAGCATATCCCAGAAATAATATGCTTATGACAGACCCAAGTGTCTTGGAGATAAGTAACTTTCTGAAGTTTAAGGAAAATATATTGGTTATTTTGGCACTAAACTGTGCTCCACAGAGACTTTCTCCAAATGCACACCATATGGCTGTGCGGATTGCCTGCTAATTGAGATAAATCAGAGGCAGTTAATTGCAGCTGGAGTGTGAAGACATCATATAACAGGGTGCACAATTTGAAGACAAATGGCATTGGTGAAACCTCATTCCTGCTTTCTCCTGAAATGCAGTTGTCTTTATAGTTTGTCTTTCCATGAAATGCCAAAATTCATGTGATGGGCAAGAAGCTTGTAAACGTGTACACCAGAAGCAGAACAGCAGAAACACACCATGTGCTTTAGCTGTTGTGGCTAGTGGGTACAAACCAACACTGCATAGTTTTCGAGAGGAAGATCCTTGCTTAAGTTCTAGCCAGAATTCTTATGGGGATTGCTAGAAACAGGAACTGAAACTTGGGTTGATTAGTGAATGTGTGGGAGGCAACAAGGAAGCTACAAATATCCCGTAATTTGAGGGGATCTAACTGTGAAAGTATGATAGATTGAGTAAGGAAGGCAAGCAGGTACTGACTTGTTACTCAATCATCGGAGAATGATACTATGTTGGTTTCGAGCTTGTTGCACTCAGTGTTCAGCATAATACATGTTACTTTTTTGCCACTGTTCGTCTGAGTGAAGAATCACAACTAATGAAAATATAGCATCTTCAAAACAAAGTCTTGAGACTTTCAGACCTGAAAATTGTTGACAGCAAATTTCAGTGTTGCACCTGATTCCTTTTCTTGTTGTTTAACTCCACATCATCAAAAAGCATCATGCAGTGAATTACCAATTATAAGGAGTCAAGAACAAACTAATTCAGATAACAACTGTTGTGATTTTTCAGAAAAAGGATATGAAATAGGGCATCAGTATGTAAGTTTAAATAAAACGCAGTAGTTGTTACAAAAAAAAATAGTTTGATATTTCTGGTATTTATCTCTACGTATGTATAATAATGCTTTGGGGAAGTAAAATATTATTTCAGTGTCCTTAAATGCTTTGATAGTTCAGTATCAATTTTGTGTTAATAAAATCAGGTCCTATGTAGTTTTATATATGATTTTTTGGTTTGTAGCTAGTGCATATTCCTTTATGGTGCTTCGCAGACCCAGCCAGACATCTGTTGTGCGCTCTGAGTGACTCTACTCCAAGCTTCATTACCATAGTGCTGCGCTTAGGTTAATCAGACTGGCTGAAATCATAGAAATGGGGCTGTATTTTGGCTTCATAGGCTTTGAACTGGAGCTAACTTATACCCTTGCAAATGAGTGATGGGATTCAACAGTTACACAGCAGAACGCAGTTAAATTAACTTAGGGCGTTGTTTCTTCTCCTCTTACTTTTTCACTCATGGAAATCCAGCTTTATCTACGTCAATACTCCTAGGATTCAGAAGTTGCCTCTTGCAGAATTCAGTTACTGTGCAGTGTGGAAGAGTAATGTCATTGACTTGTCAACAACACTGCAGCTTGGTAGTGTTTTTGAGGATATATAATGATTACTCCTGTTTGTGTGATAATAGGGAAAGGAATAGATGTGTGAATATATAGTTTATTGGAATTTATTGAGATTAATTTCTTGCTATAAAGTTGAAGTTGTGATGTGAAAGATAACTAATCTCACTGCCTGCAGCAATATTTTGGCTTATTTGTAGTGGCTAGTCACTGGTATAATTTTAGATCAGATACATCATTATCTGCTCTAATCAACAATTAAAACAGAATTTTAATTAATGTTTTGAAGTTGTAACTCCAAAAATGGAACAACTGCTCCTAAATAGTATTGCCACAGCTCTAATTTGAATAAATTTAGGTTGGCTTTTCAATTGGAATGCCTTATGGGCTTGACTTATGAATTGAGCAAAAGTATTTTGCCAGCTTTATTTAACTTGAATTGTTTTCACTTTGGTTGTTTTGAGGATTAAAAAAAAAAAAACCCTAATGAACAGTACTTTATAGGGCATATAAATCATAGTATGTACTTTCCGTATCTGGAAAGCTTGGTGGAACACTGCCCTATTACAATGTGGCATAAAGGTTTGTCTCTGTTTACAGAGAGCACCTGGAGCAAGCAGTCTCACTAGTGTATGGAGGAGTGAAGAACCTCTTCATAAATAATTAAAAAATATTATTCTATTTAATTGACAGTCAGTCGGATTCAGGTCACACGGAAGTGTTCAGGAGCCTCACAGTTTTTCAGCTACAATGTGATTGCCATGAAATGAGGGATTTTATCTTACTTAAAAGGGTCAATAGTGCCATCTACTGACACTTGGTTAATGAGGCTTCCTAACTGCAATTTTAGCAGAAACTTGTGTAACTTAAAAGAAAATCTTCTATACCATCAAATATATCAGGCAGTATTTGAGTATTTTTGCAGTAGTGGCTCAGCCATTTGAGAAGTGTCTTTGGAAATCCTTGATCTTGTCAACCACGTGTTCCGTTATATATCTCTTCTTGAAAATTTTCATATTCAAGAGTGGTCTTTAAAATTGATGGGAGCTAGGTGTGGTTCAATTATAGTCTTCAAACTTTGGTCAACTGTTTCATTTAGAATTACAAAGACAACTGCATTTCAGACTTCTTTAAAATATGTCTGTTATTGTTTTTACAGAGATTTTTTTTTGCCTTAGCTCCCACACAACATCTAGAGCTCTTTATCCTGAGATTTTGAGTATTTTTGTGAAGGATCTGTGAAGCAAAAGTTAAACTGTGTAAGATCAATGATAATGTTTGAGGACGCCAGTATATAAGTGTACGTAGTTAAAATGATGTTCTTGGAGGTAAAGGGAGCTGAAGATATTTCAATAGGCAATTTAGGTAGAGAATAAGATTTTGAAGGCTTGTACCTTTCTCTATGGAAATACTATCACCAAGACCAATTTTTTAGAAAGGGAT
Source organism: Campylorhamphus procurvoides (assembly GCA_013396655.1). Classification (NCBI taxonomy): domain Eukaryota; kingdom Metazoa; phylum Chordata; class Aves; order Passeriformes; family Dendrocolaptidae; genus Campylorhamphus; species Campylorhamphus procurvoides. Next base: position 853,620 of record WBMV01005184.1, on the reverse strand, counting down.
GGAGAAGGAGAGATTAGGAATAGGTTATCAGAGATCAGAAGATGGGAAGAAGTGAGGTATATTTGCATAGGTGGACTAAACAGGAATTGGAAGCTAAGCCTCCGGTCAGTGAGGAGGAGAAAATCATTAAATACATGTGATGAGAGAAACTAGCACTCTTAACTTGGTTCTTCTGAGGGAAAGATACGTATCCTAAGCAAAGACAGAGCAGGAGAGGCATGGAAGAGGAAGTTGAAAGTGGCAGATAGGCAGGAATCCCAAATAAGAGGTTCATTCATTGTAGTGCGATTGGCTACCTATGACAGTGGTACCACTGGAAAAATAATTTCTACTAAACTGTTGAACCTGCTGGTTTTTTAAAGGTCCTCTTATTAGCTGGTATACATGAAAAGCCCCATATTCTTGGAGGACATACCAAACTCCCATTTATAACTTATTTGCTGATTGTGAGTAATTGTAAAAATATTATCTTGAAACTATGTTTTTGGAAGACTTGAAATAATTGTTTGATGCAATAAATATCACAACAGTTTTATTTGGATTGATTGTTATACTGTGTTCGTATGGTTGCTTTAATTGGGAATAATAGAATGTTTTGAGTTGATCAAATTTTTGTATGCTAATTTGTTAAACATCTGCATACTTTTTCAGGGCAAAATATCATAAATTAAAATATGGCACAGAATTGAACCAAGGTGACTTGAAAATGCCAACTTTTGAATCAGGTAACCTTTTTTGCAATAGATTTGGTCTGTTCAATTTATTTTAGCTTTCCATCTTCCCCCTAGCTTTCACTTAGGTGTGTTATAAGGAATATATCTAGGAAAGATTTGACACTGGGTAAATATTGTTCAATCTAAAATCAAAGATAAAACTTCAAAGAGGGAAAAATAGGCTATCCTAGTTGCTGCTCTGGAGTGCATCTGATTTTGAATTGTAAATACCAAATCGATAAGAACAGTTTTACTCTTCATAGTATTGCAGGTAGAGGAAAGCATTCTCATAAAAGTGCTGGGCTGTTTAATAAGAATTTAATTTGACTTCTTTTGCAATGTTGGTCTTTGGGAAGTCACACTTTTGGCCTATATTTGTATAGTGGGCCTTAAAACCGTGGTTTACAGATCTATGTATCTCCTCCTTTTTTTTTTTTTCCCCCTTCTCTTTTATTAGTGCCACATTTGGGATATTTTTATATCCAGTTGAAGCTGGAGATCATGATTCATGTTTCTTGTTAGCTGGGAATTTTTGTTTGTGTTTAAAAGCATTGTAAGTTAGATGTTAACTATGACACTGTATCTTCCAGAAGATACCAAAGATACAGAGGTTCCTGCAGTACCTCAAAATAGCCAACTGACCTGGAAGCAAGGCAGACAGTTACTGCGACAGTAAGTAACATTCTTGAATATTGATATATTCAAACTTTTCCCTGAAGTATGAGGAGCTGTATATATGCTTCCTCTGTGAAACAGAGTACTTGAGGTGGGCAAATAGTGGTTTGTTTTCCAGGACTTTCATGGTCTTGAGCTTTAAGCAGTATAGAGTAAGATTTTCTGTATGAGATGGTTTTTTCTTATTTTTCCCAAAAATTATATAACAGTGGCATTTATTTTTAACAGTGAATACTAAGTTTCCTTTTTCCTCAGATATGCTTTCCTCTTTCTTTCTTCTCTTAATGCATCTAGGTATCTTCAGGAAGTAGGATATACAGATACAATATTGGATGTACGCTCCCAGAGGGTAAGGTCTTTGCTTGGGCTCTCCAATTCAGAACCAAATGGTTCCGTAGAGACAAAGAACTTAGAACAGATCCTGAACGGCGGTGAATCTCCTTCATCAAAACAAAAGGGACAGGAAATCAAAAGGTAAGTGAAGAGACAAGAAATGCATTAAGCTTGTTTTGCTTAGTCATTGATACCTACTGGTCAGTGCAAATTGAACTTTCAGCTAGAGTGTCCCTGAACCAGCTGTGAGTATAGCTGACCACGAAGGGTTATGGACTTAACTGAAACTGATTATATATAGGAACATATACATCTATTTTATGCATGTATGTATTTTATACTAATATATACAGGAAAACTATATATTGAAGTTGAATTATGTCATGTGAACACTTTGGAGTTGTTATTTTAAGGAAAGATTCTGCTGAGTGATGCTTTTCTAATAAGGACTTAGGCGGCTGTAGAAACTTTCATACAACCATTTCTGGTTTTGCTAGCTTTAAAGCTCTTAAGATGTCAGGTAGCAGTTTCATTTAATCTGGTTAATCTTCTGAATCTCTTCAGCAAGTAAAATGGATTCTCTCAATGTTTTTACTTATGTAGGAATTCCGGTGATGTTCTTGAAACATTTAACTTCTTAGAAAATGCAGATGATAGCGATGAAGAAGAGGAGAATGACATGATAGAAGATATTGCAGAAGGAAAAGAAAAGCATCGGATAAATAAGAAACACAAAGTAAAAGATCTTTTATTTTGGGTTTTTTTAAAAATAGATCTGAAATTCTCCTTCAAAAGAGAATCTTCCCCCCGCCCCCAGTGATATAAATGTGTGTTGCACCTTTGTGATCTGAATGGATTGTAAGCACATGTGTTTATTAGTAAATTTTCTGGCTTAGTTAATATATTACATTGAAAAATTAAAAACAACCAACCAGTCTGTTTGCAAATGTCAATTAATTGATGAATTGGCCATCTCGGCTTCTCTGCATACTTTGAGTCCCTTTATGAGGCAAATTTAGTGCAATATAAGGTGCCTCCTTTTTGAATTTTGGAGGAGGTAGGGACAATTCCTTAGAGGAAATTAAATTATGTAATGTGAAAAAAAATTGCTTCCACATCAAATACATGTTTAAATCTTCCTTTTAGTCAGTTTTTTGCCAAGTATATGAAGAGCCTAGCAGAGACTTGTCTCAAATCACCTTTTGCTTAAGGTTCAATTAAGTTTTTTCACTTTTTATTTTCTCTTTAGTTTTCCATTCTGTGAGCATCTTTCCAGATAGACTGTGTTACCTGTCCCATCTTCATTCTTTCTGCTGTATTGAAAGTCTCCTTGTCTTAGGGGTTTCTTTATGTAAAAACATTGATTTATGAGTGTTGTCCTGAGAGTTTTGTTTCTGCTTAGTTAGTAGTGTGTCTGTAGTGTGATGATGCTCTGGCTGCATTGGATTTTCTTAAATAGTTGGCAGCATTAACTTGACGCAAGTCTTTGTGTCCCAACTTGACTTGTCAGGAAGGAGTTTCCATCATACCTTTGGTATTAACTTGTACTTCTGGTAATCAGATTAATCAAGCAATCAGTTGAATCTCTTGTTCTAAGGCAGTAGATAGTCTGAGAAAAGGATTATCTTGTCAGTGTATCTCTAAGCACATATGAAGATATTATACTCACTTTTTGATTTTTTTACAAAGCTTGTTTTTCTACAGAAAGCAAAAGGATCATGTATGGTTATCTTTGTAAAAATTGTTCCTTTCTGCAGAAGTAAGAATGTTGCGCAAATAATAGAAAAATAGCCCTATGTGGGTTATTTTGTTCACCTGAAGAATGAAATAAAACTTTTCACTGATGCCTTGGCAGAGGGTTTATTTGTTTTGTTTAAGGTGAAGGTGTGGTAGAAGTAGTAAAAAGACACTTTTCTTAAAATGCTTCATTTTCCAAATTTATGCTTAGCACTGAAATAGAACTGGAAAGCAAAAAAAATACTTCTGGACCAGTAGAAAGCAGTTTGTAAGTTGTTTGTAAGGCTTCCCTGCAGAGCTATTGATAGTCAAGAATTTTTTAATTGTTATGTGTTAAGTAATAAAAATGAAGTCTGGGATGTATGGGATTATTTTTGTTGCTAAAGCTAGTGTCAGTGTTCTTGTTATGTCCTAGTGATCACTAGGCTGTGCTGCTCGCTCTCTCTCTATTTTTTTTTTTTAATAAGCCCACTGAGATCTAAGTGTGTTTTTCTGCATTTCACATTGAATTCTCCCCTGCAACCAATTACTCAATGAGAGCAAGTTATATGTCTTCTAACCTAAATTACTAGAAAATCTGTTCATGATTCAAACACAGAAAAATGTTTATCTGCTTGCAGATTGGTAACGAAGGTTTAGCTGCTGACCTTACAGATGACCCTGATACTGAAGAAGCGTTGAAAGAATTTGACTTTTTAGTGACAGCTGAAGATGGTGAGGGAGCTGGAGAAGCTCGAAGTTCAGGAGATGGAACAGAGTGGGGTAAGATGCTAACAAAAGCATTTAGAAATACTTATTCATGATAGTGCATAAGCATTGCAATACCTGCTAAAGTGGTGTGGATGCGTGGATGATTGTGATGTTCTAATGTTGATCCTAAGAAAAATGTATATTGTATACTGAAACTTTCATATATATATGCTGTCATAGTTGCCACAATTACAATTATACTAGTTTCAGATTTTGATTCCAAAACTAAGAGGAGAACATTTTCTTACTTAGATAAGAAAGGTTAGGATTCTGAATGTTTTCATACCTGTATTAAATTTGCTTTCAAACATAGATATTTTATTTTCTCATTTGTTTCTTCTCAGGACTTTTAAACTTCTTGTACTTAAGTTAAATGTATTTCTTTGGGATACTTGAAAAATGGACCATTAGTATTTTTAGTTTTTCTGACTGAGACTTTTAGATGTTGTTGCTTACATGGCTTGTACTAGTAAAATAAAATAAAAAAATACTTTTGTAATAGCCCAACCTTTTAGTACTAATTTGGTTTGAAACAAAATATGTTAAAGAATTAAAAATTCTTGCAACCTGCATGTTTCAAAAGAAGAAACTGAAAGGAGAAAATTTGTGTAGGAAGAAGAAGTTACCCAAGTAATTCATATCTGCCTTTAAATGGGAAATTGACTATCTTAATTTTTGAGCTGTGGTACAAGCAATTTTGTAGTTGCATACTCTTACGTTTTTAATTGTAAGCCCCAGAAGTATCACTACATCATGTTGTTTGACCATTTTATGTCATTGAGACAATAAAGTCATACTTCAATAAACACCTTGGGGAGAAAAGAGAATATAAAGATCTACACAAATTAAAATAATGGAACATCTTCCAGGAAAATAATCCAGTGTTGATTTTGAAAGTCTCAAGGAGTAGAAAGCATTCCTTCCAGAAAACTAGTGGCATAGGATTAGTCACCTTTATTTTTAAAACTTAGTCACATTTCTCATTGGAAAATGAAACTGAGCAAACGGTTGCCTTTTATTTTGGTAATAACTGTCTATTTTTAGCAGAATTCTAGTTGCTCGGTGTTATTCCCCTTTGAAGTTGCTGTTATTTGATCAGTTTCTTGATCATCTTTTTATTTAGGCACACAAGCAGAGCTGTTGGTGGAAGATGTCTCATAGAACCTGAAGCAGAGTCTTTTACTGTGTAACATTCTTTCAAACATACAGTGATGCAGAAAGTTCTGGTTCTAGCATCAGTCTTGCTGCTTTTGTATATAAAAGGAGAGTTTGATACTGTAATTCATGCAGCCTATACTATAATTCATCCATTTTTTTCACAGCAGGCTGCTGAGAATTATTGTATTGAGCTAGCTTGTCCCTTGATTGTTTCCAAAGATTACTTTCCAGTGTGTTCTCTCTCTGTCACTTCTCAGGTAGTTACCCAATTTTAAGGTCTATCTTAAGAATCGAATGGACTCACCACAATTTTCGTAGAGTAGTTCATATGTCTTTTTTCACTTTTTAAGTGAACCCATAGCAAAAGTGAAGCATTTAGGAGTTTGTATACACTTGTGACAGCATTTTTGTGACAACTGATTTAATTGTAGTAACTCCATTGTTAGCAAAACAATCATGTCTGAGACAAGAAAGTGAGAAGGAAGAAATAAAACATACACCTACTTTTTCATCTCTCAAAGTACGTGTTCTAAGTTTTGCCACATTAAGACAATATCCATAAGTTTATTGTATATTTTGTGATAACTTACCATCTAAATTAGTCAAAAACATACTTCCAGCTGTAGTAGCAATGTTTTTTTCATATTGTCATTGATTTTAGTACAGCTGTTCTTTCCATAAATGGATGCTTAAGGATACAGTCTATTAGATCCTGGGGAAAAGTGTTACTTTTTTAAAGGTCAGTGTGAAAATATGACAAGGCTTCTTTATTAACTCCCATAAATAACATTTTAAATATTGTCCTGGTTAAATGCTTTCTAAAATAAAATAATACATTGCCTAAACCAATTTATTTTAGCCTGTCACATTATTTTGAACTCTCTGAAACTGCTGTTACTTGAAATCTCTAGGTCTATAAATTTAGTTAGTTATTTTGAGGGGGAATTCTAACCAATTACATCAAGCAGAATTACATCAAGCAGGAATGTCAGTATTTCAGTTAAAAGTCAAATTTTTTTTCATAATGTAATAGTTGTTCTCTTCTGTTTTCATAGTTTTTCTTTCTTCCTGTTTTAGTTTTCCTGTCATTAGCATCCTTATATCACTTCTGACTCTTGCAAAGATTTAAGCACTCTGAAAAAAATGTAAATGTTTACATCTCTTATTTTTTTATCATGTGTTTAATTAGTATCTGGAAACCAAACTTTTAATGTTCAGGCTCTAAATATATTTCCTACTCTTGCTTTATTAATACTTTTAATACTTATCTGTGAAAGTATTATCTGTAGGTCTAAAATATGCTAAAATGTTTCATTGCAAAATTCGATAGTTATATTTTTGTTATTGGACACTTCTGCAAACCAGCCAAAGAGTGCTGTGAAGTTTGAGTTGTTTTTCTTTTGTTCCTTAGTACAGCTTTTTATGAACATATTCTTTTCTGGTAAATGCCTCAGTTAGCATACTTTGAGTATTAAATTAATCTCAAACCTTGCAATTTAAAGTATCCTGTTATTTGGCATGCTTTACTTAGGAACAGCTTATCTTCAAAATAGTGAAAGATGAGCAGGTTCTAGCAGTGTTAAATGAAGAGTCAAAGTATGTGACACACTAAAAAAACAATGTGGAGTTTTGGATTAAAAGATTTATAAATGTAGTGATTTATTATAAAGAAAAAGTGCATATATAACTTCGGTTTGCTTAAGCAAACAGGAATACATATTGTATTTATAAAATAATAAATACGTCTTGTGCTGCGTATTACAGATTTAACATATTATGTAGCCTTTTTATTCTGCTTATGGTTTCAAAGACTAACTATGTGTTCATCACTGGATTTTCTCATCTCCATGAAACACAAAAGTTCTGTTTGCAGATGGACCATGAGTCAGAGCATGGCTGACTGTGCCCAGCATTCTGGGAGGCAGAGTGTGATGGAAATTTGGAGTCTCTTGGGTCATCATATAAATACTTTTTAAAAAGCAAACCAAAATCCAGTTAAAAAAACCCTAAAAACAGCCTTATAATGGTTAGTGGTCATCCTGGATTCTCTGTGCTTTTCTGGTGTCAGTTTTGTGCAGTTTATAACTACTGCAGGCAGTTTGAGGAAGTTCACTGTTAGAGGGCAATTACAGAGGTCTTCTAGTTACATGGCTCTGTTCTGAAATAGCTTAGTTTATCTAGGCATACTGGAGAGAAACACTTCTGGGTTTTCATTATTTGAAATTCATTTCACAACCTCCCCTGTTAATCAGTTAGTTTTATCTAGTTTTCTGTTTACAGCCTACATTTCAGCTGCCAACAGTGTTTGTTTTGAATATTTATTTGCAGGCCTGCGCTTTTCCTGTTCTCTGTTGACTGAGTCCAGTTCCTTCAAATTCTTTGTCTTGAAATTTAATGCCCTATTTGTTTTGCACTCTACAGACACTTTCTAAACTTCCAATGTAGAACACAGACTGAACATGCTATTTCAATTCTGCCATCACCTGCCCTGAAATACGTGGACTACTCCTGCTTTAATACACTGCACCTTTTAGAATATACCAAAATGACTTTTTTACAACAGCATTGCATTGCTATTAGATGTAGTCATCTTCTGGTTCAGTTTAATTCCCTTATCCTTCTCTGCAATGCTTCAACCTAGCTGATTATTTTCATTTTATTAATGATGCTTTGAAATTTTTTTAATTCATTTTTATTTGGTTTTAACTGAATTTCTGTTAATGGAGTTTGGTTTTTTCATGTGTTTTGGCATTTTTTTCCTAATTTTCTTCCTCTTTTGATTGAGCATATCCTCTGACTTATTTTCCTGTGCCTCTTGTGTTTCTTGACTAATCACTGTTCCTCTCTGTCAGTGTTTTGGCCCAGTGATCATAAAGATTGAGGTCTTTGTGTTTGCAGTTTGGTGGTTGTAGCTGCAGTTTGATGTAGGATGTCATTGTTCTTCTCCACAATTCTTTGTGGTCAGCTCAGGGGACTTTGCCATTATGCTGCTGGTTTCATGCTTTCACTGATCTTGCTATTTCTATATTTCACCTCCTTGATCAAGATTGACCTATCTTTGTCATTGTCCTATTTGAATGATGGTAGATGCAGCAGTATCCTAGGGTATCTGCTCCTTCGTTGTCATGTTTTGTCATGAAACATGTACTTGGAATAACTCCTGTTGTTTTGCATCCTAAATGCATGTTTCCTTGCCCTGCTGTGTATGACTCCTCTTGTGCACTTTTATGATTATAATGGTTATAACTTCAAAAATCGGTACAATCATATTGTAGGTATGATTGGAAATTAGGAACTGAGGAACTAAGTTTTATTATTTTGTGCCTAAAGAATTCGTGAGCATCAAGCTAAACTGGCACACAAACCAAGTTTAGTTGCTGCCTAGTTGTCTATTAGCAAAAGTGCTTCTGCAAATATTATGTTTGCCTTGTCTTAGAAACAGGTTTATCTTTTCACTAATTCTAAGTTTCCAGAAATGTTTGAGATGGATAGTTTAGAAAAGTAGATAATTGACTTTTCATAAAGAATAATTAACTCTGCAACGTTTGTCAAAAAGAAAAAGATATGTGTTCTGAAACTATTGTGGAATGTTCTATTTCTGCAAATGATTTAATTTCTGGAATGCAGTAGGATGTCCACCTGTGTGAATTACTTTTCTTCATCTTTATGTAAAGAAGAGACTTGTTTCTCTGGTTATATGTAGGACCAAGGTTTCTTTCTTGTGCATGTAGAATGAATGCGAAAGGATGCATGGTGGTCTTCATGAATAAACCAGCACTGACTTACTCAGCTTGCATTTTCATGAGAGATACAGCATGAATACTTTTATTTGCTTATTCAACACTGGCTGAATAATTTCTTAACACTGTCTTTCTAAAGATGCAGTAATTGTTTCTGAACACCAATGATTTTTTGTGTATTTTGAATTATCTAACATAAACAGTTGCTTATGAAGCTTAATTTGTTTGCTCCTTAGTAACAAAATAACATACAATTTTCAAATATGTAACTGATAATATACAGTGCCTTGGAAAACTGTATGAAATGAGACTTAGTCTTTTATAAACTTAAAACTGAGACTGCACCTTTAAAGTAAAGATTTATTAATAACTTTTATTAATGCTCTTATACAGCTATGACAGTAAATCACCAACAGCTTGCATTGCCAATTGCTGATTTTTTTTCTTTTAATAATATGCTGCATGTAGACAAAGATGACCTGTCCCCAACTGCTGAGGTTTGGGATGTAGACCAGGGACTAATAAGTAAACTGAAGGAACAGTACAAGAAGGAACGAAAGGGGAAGAAAGGGGTAAAGAGTAAGTGCAGATTCTGAATCTTGTAATGCAACACTTTTTTGCCTATATATATATAGACGACATTATTTTGTCACAAGTTGTTTTTGTTTTTTTTCATTAAGCATCATTCTCTGTAATGGGGGCAACCAACTTTAACTTTCTACCTGCTGAATGTGAATATGTTAAAACCTTTGACAGCCATTTCCTAAATGAGAAATGTTGAAAACATATAAAAATTCAAGATTAAGTAGGTGAAGAGAACTAAGTGCTTTGAAATGTGAGTGTAAAAATAATGAACAACTTGCATTTTGAGAATATTCCTACTCTAAGGAAAGATTGCTTCTTAAAATATACTGTGATACTGTTTTGGGAAGGGTGGGTGTTGGGGTTTTTTTTATGGGGCTGGTGTGATTAGGGTTTTTTGTTATTTTTTTTAAAACATGAGTTCTATCAAGCTATAATTACTATTTATGGGCTTGTAATTATTTTTAAAGTCCTAGTCATTGAGAATAAAAAAATGTCGGTAAAGAAGTATGAACTTTTTGTTAGCTTTGTTTAGGATATTTTATGGTGCCCTTCATTTTTCTGTGCATTTACACATTTTGGTTAACACCTCTACTCTTTAAGAGTTTTCTGACCAGTTGACCTATTTAGTTACGTAAATTGACCTAAACTTCAGTGTTGAACAACCTAGTAAAAATGCTTTGGGAAATTTTGAACTATACAAAGTTCTTAGTGGGTCAAGTATTATTAAATATATGTCATCATAGAATGGCTTGGATTGGAAGGGACCTTAAAGATCATCTGGTTCTAGCCTAATATAGTTTAGATTATATATTAGAAACAAATTCTTTACTGTGAGGGGGGTGAGGCACTGGCACAGATGGCCCAGAGAGTTGTGGATGCCCCATCCCTAGAAGTGTTCATGGCCAGGTTGGATGGGGCTCTGAGGAACCTGTGTCAGTGCCTCACCACTCTCACAGTAAAGAACCTACTCTCAGTTTAAATCCAGTTCTCCCTGTCCTGTCACTACCTGCCCTTATAAAAAGTCCCTCTCCAGCTTGCTTGTAGGCTCTCTTCAGGTACTGAGGGAATGCAGTTAGGTCACCCCAAAGCCTTCTCTTTTGCAGGCAAAACAGACCCAATTCCCTCAGCCTTTCCTCATAGGAGAGGTGCTCCATCCATCTAATCATCTTGGTGGCCCTGCTCTGGACTCGCTCCAACAGGTCCATGTGCTGGGAGCCCCAGAGCTGGATGCAGCACTCCAGATGGAGTCTCACCAGATAGGAGTAGAGGGGCAGAATCCCCTCACCCATTCTACTGGCCAGCTTCAGCACATTTCACTTGCTCTTGTCAAACCTCGTGAGATTCCCATGTGGCCGCTTCTTGAGCTTGTCCAGGTCCCTCTGGATGGCATCCCATGTTGCTTTAGAGAATCTCTTGTGTGATTGCAGTGGGTTTGTTTTGAAAGTATATTTTAACAGTTTCTGGTGATACCTAGTAAAAAAATTACTTTCCTCAATTTGAAATATTGTGTGAATATGTGCTAACTAAATTAAGTGATAATTAAAATATAACACTTCATGAAGAATGCTGTAATTATTAAGATTTGAATTTGCTTTGGAACACCTAAGAATTACGACTCAGTGCATGTTGGGGTTTTTTTCAGCAGTTTTGCATGACTTGCACACATACACACCTGAACATAAAATCTTTGATGAAGCAAAGATTTTTACCTCATCTATGGCTTGATTAGAGCTTACAGTAGTAATCTGCATGCTAATGGGTATCACCATTTAACATGTTAATCAGCAGTTGACACCAAATTCACATGATGTATTTGGTAGGGTTAGAAGCTGACTTTTAATCCCAAAATGGACTTCTTTTATTTTAAATTTTCTCACTAAACTTCATATTTTAGACTTTTGGAAGCACAGTGGCTGCAAAAATAACAAAATTTTCCTAATCTAAAGTAATTTTGAAATCTTATGTTCACTTAGGGGAATATTTAGGAGCCAACTGTGTGTCACAGTGCTGTGAGATCACATAAATCATTGTTTAGGTTTCGAGTTTTAAGTTTAAATTCTCCTTTGGGAAACCCTGAGCTCATATGTAGTCTCACAAGGTGGTTTGGGAGATTACTTGTCACATTCATGGTAGTAGTTTCTCAATAAAAATTGGCTTCTAAATCACTGAGCTGTTTAAATGAAAAGTCCACACACATTCAAGGTTGGGCAGGTTTATTTCAATTTGCAGACTTTTTCTCTCATCTTTTTAACATTCTGAGGCTGAAAATAATGTTGAAGGCCTTCTTTATTTCTGCTTTTCATGTCTGATCATTTGGGAACACTTCATTCTGAATACTCATCTCTTACTTTCCTCTTCAGTGTTTTCTCAGACTACTACCAGAATTGATTTTGAGCACTGTCAGAGCATACCTGTATGGTAGTATATATGTCTTATCATCAGTGCCAAACAAATGTGCCTTAACCGTCATCTCTTGCGGTACTTGGAAGACACCATAATAGGGCAGACATTCTCGTGGTTTCTTTTGTTGAATATGCATCTGGTAACTACCATAGTCTACATTTAGACTGTAACATAGTGGGGTAATCATAACCCTGGCTTCAGGTGTGGAAACTTTTGTTCCAAATGTAGACATAAATAAGTCAACAGAAGCAGATCTGATTCTATTTTGATACTTTTCTAGTCTGTATTCATATGTTTTCTTTTGAGTGGAACACCTTAATTTAGGTCATCTTCTGTCAGCACGTATGGTAATATTTTTTATAAAGTAATACTCTTTTTGCTTGGGAACAGGAGGGTGTCTGTCATGACAGTCACCAGGTTAGGTAAAAATACTACCTTTTTATGAAAGAATCTTTATAAAACCCACCAAAACAACAACAAAAATCCACTAACCCACACTTTAATTTCATTTGTAATGTCATCTGTAAAATAATGCAAAACCTGTTTATTGGAGTTCCAAGTTTGATAAGGTCAGTTTTGGCAGGTAAAACAGGGGATAACTGTTTTTCAGATATAGCCTGTCACATTTGCAGGACATATGTGTGGGTGTTGTTTATCTCATTCTGTACTATCAGGTCAGAGTAATGTGTTCTCAGCAATTTGAAAAAGAGTTTTCACATCCTAAAAATGTTTGTATACATCACTGTTGAAGTGAAAATACTTTTACTGGTTTTCCTTAGTTTCCTTGAATCTTTTCACAATTTTTTACTTTCCTTTGCTTTTCCCTTCGTATAATTCTTCTGTATCTATGAAACAGTATCCATCCTGTTCACTTTGCTAGCCTTGATTTCTGGAAGTAGTGTAATAGTTGATAGGCATGAAAATAGATCTGAATGTTACCGTCCTCATTCCCATCACTTTTAAGGATCTGCATGTTATATTCAGGCTTGGGCTAACACATCTCGGAGCTAATAGAAATCTGCTTTATGGCTTCTCACACTACAACTTTTCATCCCTGAATGTTCAGTTACCTTTCCAGTTTTGATCTCTGAAGGAGGGTACACTCAGATGGTATTGTAGGTGTTTTGCTTTCAATCCTAGTAGGTTTGTTTACCAATTTTTTTGTTCCTGTTTTGAGGGTAAAGCGCAGTCATCCAGTTTGTACCTTGAACCCAGCTGTTTATGCAGAGACAGCATGTTCTTTTCTTTAAAAACCTCTTTGTAACATTTAAAACACTTCAACAGTTCTATATGAAGGTACACTTACACTTATTTGAAAGCAGAAATCTTTTGTAGTGATGGCACAATCTTGAATATTGACATTTTTTGGCCTGCAATGCACAGAAGTTGTGAGAACAGCATCTGCTCTTTTGAAAGCTTCTCTCTGTATTGTTTGATGGATTGAGGCATGTTCTGAGATTATGCCTGACAAGAAGTGCCCAACCGTACCAAAAAAACACTAAAAGGCGAGGCTGTCCATCCCCTTATCAGTGACAGCCAAATGAATGACTGGTTAAAGGTAGCAGAGCAGGGAGGCTACTTCTGGATACTTCTGAGTGTGCTTTTGAGACAGACTTCTCATGCTCATGTGTTTGGTGTGAAAGCACCTCCAGAAGATGCTTTCAGTTTAGATGAGTACATTTATAAGCCATTTTTGGCATTTTCCATTGATGTGTTTAACAGTTCATGCATCTCAACCCATTTGTTTTCTTCATGTTTTCTTCTGAAAAGCAGAGGGTTTATTAAAGTAGACAGTTTAGGGTACCTGTCATGACTTTTATCATGTCATTTATCGATTGTTCTATGCAAGAATGTCTCTGCTGCTGGTCATGGCTGGTGCCTGGCTGATGGCCAGCTGGAATAAAGACAAAGACAAGCTTTGTGGTCTGTATGGTAGAGATCTATCCGTGTTGGGAGTGATTTTTACATATATGAGAGCTTACCTGCTGACTGCCATTAAGTATTGTACTGTTGAAATGAAATCCTGTCTGTCTAGTGGCTATTAGAAAAAAATATTGTTTAAAAAAAATCCTCATTTTTATTATTTTACACTCACTTCATTAGCTGAGATCACAAGTTTCTAGACATACTTTTACATGACAGTGAAATGAAACTTAACCACTCAAGTGATCGGTTGCAGAAGGGAAAGTTTTGGAAGCGATTTTTATTCTCAAACAGCTTCTGGGTAGCCTTTGTAGATTTAACTGGAATACTAAGTGTTCTGTAAAGGAAATCAAAAATATCAAAAGCACAAAAATTATATATAAAGTTCTATATTACTTGGCAAAATAAAAATGTTTTGCAAATAGTAATGAGAATTTTTATATAGCATCCTTCAGGGGTTTGTGTGGTATACTTTCTATGATCTACTTTGAGCAGTATTTTCCACTGTCATCCCTCTATGCAGGGAATTCTACACTGTTGTCAGAGAATTTAGTTATTTATGGATATTTGGTTTTGAACACATCAACTTTACCCAATAAGATCTGAAATTATCAGATACTTTTTGAAAGAGTGTGTTTCAGTGTTTAACTGTTTGAACGAACAGCTCTGCTTTTGATAAGTCATCTGTAATTACAATCATTAGCTTTTACTTTTTTAAGAATAAAGGCTTTGGTTCAGCTTTAATTTCATTTTTAATAAAAGTGGTACATTTCACCTCAGAGTATAAGAACGTTTTCCCTAATGCTTGCTTTACTAAATGATCTACATCATCTCTGCTTGCAGTCCCAGGAAAGGCTGTATTATTGATTGAAAGCTGTAAAGTTTTTTCTTTAAAGAGATTCTGTCTCTGAAACACACTTTGATTGAAGCTTGACTTTGTCATGGAAGCTGTAAAGATAGAAGCAGGAATAAATAGTAATTTAGAAATACTTTAAATTATACTATTCTTGTTTGCTAGTGTCTACATAATTAAACGGACATGTAATTCAACATGCTTTGTTTCTAGAAGTATGCTTTTAAAATACATTACACTTTCATAGGGTGGTGGAAGCATTCTTACTCTCATGCTTAATAAACACTTTATACAATTTAAATACCATTCAAAAGCAAGGAAAGTTAATTGTTTGTTGCACCCCCATTATGAGTTGTCTGTACTTTTGCCCTCATTTTTAAACTTATTTTTAATTTGCACTCTGTTTTCCCGTGTTAAATTGTTTAGTATAGTTAAAGTTGTGTAATATTATTAGAAAATGCTTAATTCATATGTTTTTTGCTTAATAGTTGATGTTCTTTTAATATTTGGCTTGACTTCTGTAGGGCTGTAAGATGATATTTTTTCTCTCTCCTACAGGAAATTGTAGAATAGATCTACAGAACACAAAGGACTTATTCTTTGATTTAATGAATTAAGATTGTTTGCATGTAGTTTTCAGATTTGATGTATGAACTCCTCCTTTTGATTTCCAAAACTTTAATAAACAGAAGCAAAGCACTGTTTTAAGGAGGTCCCATCAGTAATTATTCTTGTTTAATGGATTTTTAGACTTCAGTCAAGTCAAGCGGTAGCAATCAAATGAATCTTTGCTGCTGACATTAATTTACAGGAGTCAACAGGACAAAACTTCACGACATGATAGCTGATCTGGGCGATGATGAGATACCCCACATCCCTTCAGGAATCATTAATCAATCTAGGTCACCCTCTTCTAGAATGACTGATCATGAAGGTGCAAGAGCAGAGGAAGGTACAAAAAATTATTATATTTCAGGAGATTTTTTTTTTTAGAAAGCACACGCTGTAATTTATTGTCCCCTCTATAAAGCTTCATGAAATTGCAGATTGCCACATTATTTTAATTGCAGTTCTTCCCAAATGGTTTTATGAGAATATGGTTTGAGTTTCTGTGGCTTATCATAACTCACCATTATTTCATAAGTGTTTTTAAATAACTTTATGTACAGCAGTGTGTTCTGAAACTCTTCACTATTAAATCCCTGTTTGCAAACACCACCACCCGCTCCCCATTAGCAAAATCTTTCACAAATAGGTTGTTATTTATTGAAGGGAAAAAAAGGTGAGTATTAACATTGGATACACAGTTTGGATTTTAAAGTGGAAAGTGATGATTTAAGTTATGAGACTAATTTGTCTCTTTTCCTCAAGTTTAATGTTCTCTTTTTTAAAATGCTTTTGGTCTACATACAGAAGTTTGTAAAGACACTGTTTATTTCTTTACATGATACTTGTTTCAGTTTCAGGATTATCTTAGACAATGGAAGTTAGTGGCAGGCTTTTATCTAAAAAGTCAGAGATCTTGTATTCAGCTTTTAAGTTTTTTGTTTTAAAGGAATGATTTTCCTTGTGTTAATTTTGAGATTACGATACTGTTATGTAAATTCTGTCCTCTACTCAGAACATATTCATTCAAAATACTCAGTTAAATTCAGATTTGGCTACTTTAGGATTGTCTTTGACCCATAAGCCCTGGCATAGTATCAGCTATACCAGAAGTAAAATTTGCATCACTACTGATCCCAGTAATCTCTTGGTTCTCCTGTTCTTCCTTCACCTTTGGCCCCACGAATGCCAATCAGCAGGCAAGCAGAAAAACAGAAATGTTGTGAGGAGTTTTTTTTTTTGTTGCTCTCCCAAACTGTTATTTTGCAAGAGTCATCTCCTCTTTTAATGCCTTGCTTTTCATTTTGATTTGTCCATAGATGCTGTGTCACAGAACACAGACCTTCATTGCTAAGGACAGGCCATACAGGACTGTTGTCTCTGTTAGAGGCTTTACATCTAAAATAATATTGGACAAAACAATCTCTGTGAAGAAGTAGATGCTAAATTTGAATTTGATAGGGATGAACTTGTATTGCCTGGTTCCTGTAGGACACACACTGTGCTGCCCTTCAAATAAAGATTGCTCACACTCTTTTCAAATAAACTGTGCTTTCAGGTTGATATTTTCATGCTGTTTAATGTGTCCATATGTTTTCAGATTGTTGGTGTAGTTTGGATTTTATTTATTAAGAGTATAAGTATTTATATCTCTGTTACCTGCTAATTGTGGTTTCTGCATAGCTTTTAAATTTGAATGTTAGAGTCTAAATTTTGCTGCCTCTATCCTGGATACTATGTGGCTTTTGGAGTTATTTTTGTACGATATGGTACAAAGCTGCAAGTAAATAGCATTGTATTTAAATTCCTTCTAGGTATGTCACAAGGTCAGATAGTTCATTATAAAATGCAGATTTTGCACCATGTGGTACAGATTTTTCTCAATTATTTTTTCTAAAAGCTAAGTTTTTGCAGATAACTTTAGGCTTTCTTTCTGGGGCACACTAGCGTATGCTGATGAATATTACCAAGCCGTAATTTTCATGTGACTGTATTAAAGGTTTATGCAGCACTTTAAAATATTACAGTTCTGAGGTAGTAGTTGATAATTTGTTTTCATCTAGAGGAGAAAGTGTTATTTGGCTCTTTTCTGAAGGGGATTCAGGGAGGAACTGATTCTTACTGGCTGGGAATATATCTTCTATACGTTTAAAGGTGGAGGGGTTTGTTGATTTTTGTTGGTTTTTTCTCCCCACTCTCAAGTGCCTGGTTAAATACAATGACAAATTTTTTATGCTGTAATTGCACTTGATAGTTTTGGCCCTGAGAAAGTGGGGTTTCTATTTCAGCATATTGCATAACTTTCAGAAACAGGATCACCTGCAGCATGATTCTCCATCCAGTGTATTGTACAGAGAATACACTGCTTTTACTTTTTAATATCTATATTGTGGAGCTGTCAATCTACAGATTGACAGAAAAAAGCAGTAACAGCTAATTGCTTGGGTATTAATAGCTGGTTTTGGTGTATCACATATTAAGTTTGTTGTAAACAAGATTAAGATGTCCCTGTCATAGAGTAGACAACAGCAGCCTCTGTGAACATACATATCAACACAGATTAAAGCACTTTCACTTTGTACAAATATTACTGCTTGATTTTGACTTCATTGTGTATGATGTCAAGAAGTTGAAGGTAAGAAGTGCTGGCTAGAATTGACCAAGCAAATATTTAATAATACCATTTTATATTTCAATATTTCAGTATTTATTTCACCTGCAGAGAAATTTGTAGTATCGCTTGCATTTTTACTTTATATTTATTGGTTGCAAATTCAGTTAAATATATATATTATGCTATGAGGATAATACTGTACTGTGTATTAGAAAAATACTTAGATTTTTTTTGTTAAGATGAAAAGCATTAAAAAGTAATTTCTTTAACTGTCATTTGTGTATATCTATTGATGCACTGCTTTTGATATATGGAGATGTGGGTCTTTATTTTTAGTAGCTGTAACATGTATCTTTCATTGTGTTACCCTTCTGCCTTTTCTTTTTACAAAACCAACTTGCAACCATTTTTAAGCTTCTCAAATATGCCTGATTTTAAAATAATAAAGCATGCAAATAAATTGTACAACCTAATACATAATGACAGCTTTAGTATCGATAAATATTCTTCTAAATTTTGGATAGTATTAATTTTGAAGTTTTAAATAAAGAGATCATGCAAATAGAGCTTGATGAATTTTTAATAGAAGCTCTTAATGTACTAGTGATTAATTTTTTTGTCGAAAGCATAGAAAAGTTAATCTGTTATGGTCAGAAAACATAAATTTCCACAAATTACTAGTATGACAAGTCCAGGGCTTACGTAAACCTTGTGGGCCTGTCCTAAATATCAAATAGGAGTAACAGGAAAGTAAATAGGTGTTTTGTAGGCATATAGCTCTTTATGAAATATGAGTAGTTTGTAATAGACTGTCAGATGGAGAGTTTTAGTGAAATATTAATGGCAATTAAAAGCTTGTTCATATAAGGGCACGGTAAGCCACTTTGGGCTGTTATTGTAATGTAGCGTTCTTTGAGTCAAGACCTCTGTGTGGGTTGTCGATATTTAAGAAAGAGATGATTATGCATAGTTAGAATATTATTTGCTGGTTTTATTCAATTGTAGGAATAGCAGTCTTTATTCCTACGTGGATTATATTCTTAGATTCTCACATATGGTTGTATTGACTGTACTAATAAGGTTACTTCTTAATAGTACAGTAGTTCTTAAGCATTAGACCTTGTTTTATTCTTGAGAAGTGGTTTTTTGATCTAGCTAGACCGGCTCCTCTTTGCTTAGCCATAGCAAAGATACCAGGCATCTCTAACTTTACACCTGTTCTTAGTTCCTTCTCTTCAGGGGAACAAAACTAGGTTACCATTAAGATAGGGGCAGTATGAAATAATGATGTGTTTTCAAAACACCAATATGTTGATTGTTAGTCCTCTTGTTTGGAACTACTTTTATAAGACAAAGAAATGGGAAATGGATGTTTTTCGCATCTGAAAGCTTTATTTTTTCTGAGTTTCAAGGGGTTTCTGAGAGGATTAGAAACAAGGAGCGGTGTTAAACTGAGACCACCACTCTGTCTGCCAGGCCTGTAAAATTCAGAAGTCAACCAAGTTTAATTTTTCAAGATGTCAAATATAATCTAAAATATTTTGGAGATGCTTGTACTTAACTCACACGTAGCTTAATTTCACATCCTCTAACAAGTGTCGCAATTTCTGTGTAGAAGAGAACACTAAGAAGTAAAAGCAGCTTCTAAATTGTGCTGAAGCATTACAGTTGTTTAAGCCTTCATTTCTATTCCTTACTGCTAAATTGATATTTGTGGGTAGGTGGAGGTTTACAGAATTGTTGGAGTGTGTAAAGAATAGGGGTGAATATGTGAAACTTTATGATTCAGATGTGAATTTATAATGAATGGCTATATATAACTTTTATTTATTCTAAATAATAGTTAACAGAAATGTTAAATTTTAATTTGGGGAAGGCATAGCTAGCAAAGATAAGTAGCAGTTGAGTGTACTTTGAATTAGTTTCTTTGCATGATTTTGGATTCTAAGAGACAAAATGAATGAATAATAGATGTTTTCATTTTTTCAGTCATCTGAAAAAACTCAGATGTTTTGCAGGAGAGATAAAAAATACTTAAACATGCAAGCTGAGATATTTGACTAGTATAAAGCACAGAGACTTATTTGTAAGTGGATAGAAGGTAGTGAATAAAATACTTAGCTGAGAATTTGGAAACCTGGGATGTACATTTGGTGTTGCAATGTAAAGTAATGTCCATCAAGTCACTTGTCAGTATTATTGAACACCTCTGTGAAGTAAGTTGAAATCAAATGACAAAGCATGATATAAGAATGTGTATATAATATGTGTGTGTGTTTGCACATGTATGCGTGTCTTCATGCTTTTTTTTTTTTTAGTTGGGGCCGTATGTAGTACATACAAGTTCAGTTTTAAACTCTGCTTTGCTGTTAAATGATGAATAATGCAGCTTTTCATCAGTTTGAATTATTACATTGAGACTTAAAGAAACTGTTTTGTTCTTTGTAGCTGAGCCAATAACGTTTCCACCTGGAGGAGGCAAGTCATTTATTATGGGTTCTGATGATGTGTTGTTAAGTGTACTGGGCCTTGGAGACCTTGCAGACTTGACAGTAACAAATGATGCAGACTATAGTTATGATGTAAGTCCAATTTTATTTTAAAATTCTTTATATAGTTTAATCAGTAATAGTTGGGTCCCCTCTCCTCCACCCTGAACATTACAGATGTAGAAAACAGAGATTTCATTAGCAAAAACTACTACTCAGGAGGAGAGAGCACCTTGTGGATGAGCTAAGTCATTTGGGTAACCAGAATTAAGTGAGATGACATGGGTTTTTTTCTGGTAAATAATTGAATTACAGTTTTGTTACTGGGAGATTGTGCTATGGCATAAAATACATATTAATGTCTTAACATGAATTTGATTGTACAAAAATGGCAATTATACACTGAAATGGAGTATTAAGAAGACATAGCATAAAATACAATATTATTTCTATGCTATCCCTTTTGTGATTATGTAGTGTTAACATCCTAGACTATATATAAAAGTATATTTCAGATGTAAGCTTTTATGGGGTATTTTTATTATAATCCAGAGTGTTCTGACATTCCTTTGACCATGTTCATTAAGCTGCTAGTAGTAATGTTAAAGGAATTTTTCATTGATTAGTAACATTGGATGGCTGGTTAGGGAAGTGTTCAGGTAAGTTCTGCATGTGGTACTGTATTTAAAGTGTCTTTTGGTATTGGCTTGTTGGTTGTGATTTTTGTTTGGTTGGTTTGCTTTTGGGTTGGGGGTGGAGGGTTCGAGTTTCTTAAATTTTGGTTGGTAAGGTACCTCTGTTTCTCTAACTTTTGAAGTCAGATATATGGTGTTTATACTGGGTACCATTACTGAGAATTTTATTAACAACTGAGAATCTGCAGAGTGAAGAAATAAATTGTTGTGTATGACTACACACCTATTTTTTAATCATAGTTGTCCTTCCGTATTTAAAACTGGTAGGATTATTAATTGCTGTAATGAAGTAAGAGCTAATACTGAAGTTTCTCCATTGTTGCACGGTGTTATGTTACATAGTGTGATTTCCTGAATAACAAATGTAAATATTAATTGTCCATCCTATTTCTGTAGAAAAATGAATGAAAGACCTTTTTAAAGTATTTTGAGTACTTTGTAAATTTGTGTAATATATCATCCTGTTCACAGTTGAGAATAGTTTACAGGTTCTGTTTCATTTTACATGACGTAACATTGCTTGGAAATCACATATATCAGGTCTTTAACTTTGTCAGTATTTTGCCTTCTTTTTAGCTAAATCTTGTATCTTCTAAAATATGTCTGACTTGAGGATCATGTATAATTGTTTCAAAAATTATAACTTTTTTTCCCAGAGTTTCAGTGCAATCTGTAAATGAGTGAAATTCAAAGAAAAAAAATTCAAAAGCATCAGTTCTAAATGCTTTAAGGCAGATTAAATTTGAAATATCCAGAACTGAATGTTCCTAACTAGTAGTAAATTCCCCATGAAATTACGAAGTTGAGTAGTTTGGGAACTTGTTTTACACAATGCTCTGTTTGCTTGGTTCTAACTTCTAAAATGCTCTGGTCTCTAGGTTCATCAAAGAATTAAGAAAACTGTGTTTTAATGCTAACTTTGAAAAGGAGAAATATTCATTTTAAAGCAGTATAGAATCTCAAATCATGCTTATGAACTTGGTAATTGATTGGTATATTTTCCTTAAGTGTTGTTCCCATTTTACTGTCAGTAAATATGAGGCATCTAAAACATAAATGGTGTACTTTCAGTAGTGAGACATACACAGTTGTGAGATTAGATGAAAAATTGTTTTTGTAGTTCCACCGAATTTTAGGTATGTCCTATTGCCAAGTTCAGAATTTTGGAATATCGAGGTCTCCTGGGTCACACCCTTCATTAAATTTACAAAGGTAGCATTGCAGCATTTGACTCTTGAGGCACATGTTCATACCACAGAATTTTTTGATACTTTTTTTCTCTTAAAGATCTGAAATATTACTAAACACCCTACTTTCTTCTGCCCACCAAAATCCCAAGTCAGCCTGTGTGCCTGAAAATGAATGCATGGACTAACGAGTGTGATGAACCTTCATGCTGTTCTGTAATACTGTATTTTGCATGGCTTTATTCTGGATTGGCTGTTTTTCATGTCATGAAAATGGTTGTCAGTTGCAGTTGATAGCATAAATTTCAGTCTCTGTATAACTCCCATATTAGCAGAATACTTTATATCTCTATAATAGATCATTATTTCTGTTCTCCAGTTAACTCTGTGTTGAGAATTACAAGGAACAAGTAATTCGAAGGAACAAGAAATTCCTGGGCTAAAGTGTGATAGCAGTCTGGAAGAACAGTGAGAAGCATCACTGTTCTTGTACTTTCTCTTACACATTTTCAGTTGGTTTTAGCTATTGTTGAGGCCAATGCTGAAGTATTTTAGGTTAAAAGAATGTGATCATTAATATGTTCTGATGCCATAATGGCAAATACATGCCATACTACTTTCTATGCTAAAGAGATTGCAAGAATGTCTTTTATGTAAAAGAAGAAATTTGTGATGTCTCCTTCAAGAATCCTAGTAGAGCTGGACTGTAGAGGACGACCTGTGAGACTTCAGAAGCAGTATTGGTTTTGAGGAAAACATGCTTGACTTCGAATTGCGACTTTGCAGTATATTACTGTGTTTTGTCAAGTACGACTTCTTTATAAAACAATATATAGCACTTTGCTTGTTCCGAGATGGAGGAGTATATACTGGTGAGCCAAGACTAAACTGGGAAAGCATCACAATGGATAATATAATTGAGACCAACTGATCAAACTGTTACATGGGAATCTGTGGTACTTGTGACAAACATGACAAAATAGTTCTTACGGTGCAAAGAGTGAATCAGAATAGAATTTGAAGTTGCCTTTGCTCTGGGGAAGCTTAAAGCAGAGAATAAGTGATAAATACACATGTATGAAATACTGCCTGAGCTAATAAGGAGTTTGCAGCAGCAGGCAGTACCTCACGCATTAGTTGAAGGTTTGAAGGTGTTAAGAGATCCTGTAGATGAAGCTGATCTTACTGCTTCAGTGTAGTTGAATTTTCAAAATGTTCTCAGAGACTGTCCATTAGAGGCTCTTTGATTTCAGCTTGGTTTGGGAGATGTGTGGAAAGAGGCTGTTTCATCCTCTCATATCCAGCATATGGAGGAAGCAGAAGATAGAAGTAGGTTTTTGTTTTCTTACTGGACTATTCACCAAATAGAAATTGGGGTGTGATTCACTCGGTTTCCCTGCTTCCTGTCCAGTCCACCTTTCCCATTACTCTTAGGATATCTTCTGTCTTTTAAAGCATAGCTGAAAAAGGCATGGTGGCTTCTGACCTCATGTGTCAGAACACACTTAATAACACAGATGGCAAGAATTATTTTTTATATTTTTATTTAAGAAGACCTTGTCCTGTCTTGAATTTGAAAGAGATTGAAACTCAAGATGCTATTAGTTCATCACAGTGTTTGTTCCGATTGAAAATTCCGTGACAGTTCTTAATTTCTCAAGTTGTTTCTGTGTATCTGTGGATATGCAGCACATTAACACCTTGAGATGTTGCACTTTAGAACACTGGTATACAGTGTCACATTTTACTTCTTTTCCATTATACCTCTGGCCTGTTTTGTGTCTCACATTTACCATTTGTAATCATCAAATCCCTTTTCCAAGTCCTTGACTATGTTTTTCTGAGGTGGGCTTGGGTGTTTAGGTTGTCTAATTAAAGTTAGTTTTCCAAACTCCCTTTAGGGGAAGGGAGAAGTACTGGGAACTGTATTTCTCCTGATGATGGAGGCTTAGGATGGAATGTAGTCTTTTAAAGGTCTGCTCTTTGCATAAATACAAGTTGTATTCAAAGCTCTAAGTGAATCTCTTGCAGTCACTAGAAGGGCTTTGAGGTTTTCTGGCACCTCTTCTGAGTTGCCTATAATTAATATTAAGCAGCTGTAATTATTGTATTTTAGCCTAACAGTCCAGAGGTTAAGAATATGAATTGGATGTTCACAACATTTGTAAATGTAGAGTTTGCATATATTACTTCACAGAGCAGCTAAGTTATTGTCTCCCAAATTCACTTCAAAAAAATATTTGCATGTAATGGTACATTTAAAATTGTGGCAAATGTGTATTGAAATTTCGATTACCTATTTCTGTGTGCATACCTTCACCTGCAGAAGTATTCAAGAATTACCATCAATTTCCTGTCAATCTCAGTTGAGTTACTCATCTGAGGAAGATCACTCACTAAGCACCTGAAGTTCATTTTTATTCTGTTTAAGTGGTAAATGAAATTTTGACAGTTGTAATCTCTTCCTGGAGTGCACACAATGTGATAAGCATTGATAATTTCTCTTTTTTCAAGAAAAAAGGATTATCATTGCACATTAAAACCAGTGTTTTTAAATCAAGGCTTTTTGTCTGTGTATTTTAACACTGTATTCTGTTCCAGTCTGTGACAGTAGAAACTATTACAATAGAAAGACTTGCAGGCTTCCTTGCATGTGAGACAAGGGGTTATAGATATGCATGTAGACAAATGAATAGATAAATGCAAACTTAAGATTGAACATGTATTAGCTGAATGAAGTATAACGTGCTTTCCTAAAACATAGGGGGATATATAATACATATTTTTAAATCCAAGATAAAATTACTCCTTTCCTTCTTTTAAGTTGCCAGCTAATAAAGATGCCTTCCGAAAGACATGGAACCCTAAGTATACTCTCCGCAGTCATTTTGATGGAGTGCGAGCATTAGCTTTTCATCCTGTAGAGCCTGTGCTGGTTACAGCCTCTGAGGACCATACTCTAAAACTTTGGAATTTGCAGAAAACAGTTCCTGCCAAAAAGCAAGTATATGGGTTTTTATAAAACATCAATTGTATTTTAAATGCTTTGAAACAATTAAACTCTTCTATTTTAAGAGTTTTTCAGTAGAGGTTTCCTGTAGTGTAATAATTCTTCTTTCCCTTTCAGGAGTGCCTCTTTAGATGTAGAACCCATCTACACATTTAGGGCCCACATGTAAGTGTTTGGCATCATTCATTGTTGATGAATATATTGTTGTTATTTCATGTATTCATAAGAAACTTCAGTGCAATAGCCACCAATCTGTTCTCTTTTTATGTTATATAGACAAGGTGCAGTATACTTTGTAAATCAGGTTAATGCTGAATCCCTGTCATGAATTGCACAGTCCATGATAACACAGGAAGAACAGAAAGTGGCAGATGTGATTAGTCACAGTGGAAAGAAGAGATTGTAGATGATGATAATGAAATCACCCAAGACATGTCTTGGACTGTGGATTTTATATATAATACACGGAAAAGATAAATAAGGTAGACGTTACTAGTCTTTCTTAGACTCTTCAGATACAGGTCTGAGTCGTAGTGATTTTTCAGCATGTGTTAACTGCTTTATTACTGCCTGAGTGTCACTTGCTAATTTTGAATTCTGCTTTCTTTCAATAAGAAGGCAAAGCAAAAATGTGCAGTCGATAGCCAGAGTAGTTTGAGTGTACCTTGCTTATATAAGTAAAGATCCAGTCTCCAACCCGGTTAGCAGGTAAGCGTCACAAGAGTTCTGTGATAAGCACGCAAGTGGATAACACTTCTTGTGCTGGCCTCAACAACAACAACAAAAAAAGAAAATTAATTTGTAGTTTGTGTTAGGAAATCTACACACTCTTATTGTCACCCTCCTTCTTTCCTTATACTGTGTGATAGAATGTAATATGTTACTTTTGTGTTTATTAGCTAAAGCATAAAACGCTCTTCCCCAGGGTCGGGTGACTAATTTGTCCTCATGTTGAAATATATTCTTGTGAGTGAGAGAGGGTCACTGACCAGTTGAATCCTCCTTCAGATCTCTTTCTCTGTCTAAATTTGAGCTATTACTTGGATATTTGTTAATGAATACCAAAAGGTAAGGTTTGAGGAAGTTTCAGTACAGAGCTAATGCCCACCCCGTGACTTCCAGTGCAACATAATAAAGTAATTTTATGATTTTTCTTCTCAGACAAGCATTGAGCAATGTTACCTTTCAACCCATCTTAATTCTTCACTTTGTCAAATATGTAGGTGGATTCAGCCAACAGTCTTCCTTTTCAACATCCTTAAATATGTAATTCTAGTTTGCTTCTCTGCACTGCTGTATATCATGAACATGACCTGTTAAGTCACCCCGGCATCTAATTTTGGGGATATGGTTTTAGATACAGTTAAACCTGTCTTAGTAATATGTCCAAAGGAGTAGACCCATTTATTCCTTTGGGCTACAACTTGTACTTATCTGGTATCACAGCAAACAGGTTGAAGAAGTTAAACCAGTAGAAGTCTAACCTTGGCCAAAAGGTACAATTACTAGGATCATTCCTCTGAACCAGCTTACTGGGGCTTAGGTTACTATCCATTTCTAAATGTAGGCTGAGAAAGTATTTGCCAGGAAGTCAAGGACAGCACAACTAGGCTATTAGATTGGCATAGAAGCACTAAAACCCCACATTTGTAGGTGTACTTAATTCTGACAAATAAGGCGGTGGTCTTTGAATTGCTTGACTTTGCATAGTTCTAGATAATTTCTTATGATTCTTTTAATAGAGATTGATATCCCTTGTTGAGACTTAAAAATGTTTTAATAGAATTGTTTAAGGGGTTTTTAACTGCTTAATCCAATCCACATGTTTTTGAAAATGGATAGGCAAATTTTCACTTCTATCCATGTAGGCAATGTCAATCAACTTCTTTTTCTCTCTCCCACTAGTGGACCTGTATTGTCATTGGCAATTAGTTCCAATGGAGAACAGTGTTTCAGTGGTGGTATTGATGCAACCATCCAGTGGTGGAACATGCCTAGCCCTAATGTGGATCCATATGATACTTATGGTAAATACCTTTTAAAAGATAAACAACTTACGGCCATTGTCTTCAAAATTAATTTTCTGCTTGATGTAAATCTGTTCTCTAGAGCTTTTGTGAAATAGAACTGCCGTTTATCAGCTAAACTGTGTGTTTTCAATGTTTTACATGTGATAAACATTAGGTATTTATTCCCACTTGCACTGGTGATGTACTTTGTGTAGTACTGTAAAAGGAAGACTTAGCAATACCTGAGATTTATACAGTAAAGAAAATGTTAATAGTAACTTTGAGAAGCCAGAAAATTTTGAAACAGAATTCCAACTTTTTAAAACTAAAATAACTGTACTCAAACTCTGTGTTCTGTGTTTCCGATTTGCATCTCAGTTCCCTAACTTTAGATGTCTTTAATTTTAGATGTTTCTAAAATTAAATAGCAGGTAGCTGCTTGGAAAATTCTGCATCACTCTCCTGCCATTGATGATGATCAGCATTTTGCCTTTTGTGTAATTATAATGGTGCAGTTCCACTGCAGTTTGAATGGGAAAGAGTCAAGAATTCTTCCTCTCTCCCTTGTGTCAATGTAATGAGCGAGCTAATACAGCACTCAGGCTGCATTATCTGTGGCAGTGAGAGAAGGGAGGGGTGCTTTCTTGCACTGATTCAGGAAAAGCACTATACTCTGTCTCTTAAAACCAATATATTCTCCCATTGTGCCTCTCTGATAAGAATATATTCAATGCAGTCTAATCGCAAAAAATGGTCCAATTTGTTCATGCAGGTGGGATTTTTGGTATAATTTTTACAAGCCTCAGACAAAACTATCTCTACTCAAGTGACAAAGTTAGTGTTAAAAGGGAGAGCTCTAATAGGATGTTTTTCCTTTCTAAAGCTTATTTGCAGGGGCTGGGATTGCAAGACCAAGTTGGTTTTAGTTTTCTGCAAAACTAGGTTTTAGTGATTTTTTTACTTTCTCTCCCACTCCTCTACTCAAAACCTGGTACAGAATAGATTAACAAAACCCTCTATAAAAGACTACTATAAAGTATCAAGGAGATGAAAATAAGATTCCCAATTCCACAAGAGAGATTATCTTGTTTGAATTATTAGGGTGCTTGATGGTTTTTGACCATACCCTTTTGTCAACAGAGTATGCTGAGTAAAAACAGCATTAAGCTGCTAACAGCTCAAGAATCTTTAAGATGTTGAATTTGGAAGAAATAAGAGAGGAGTTGGTAACAGGTTCCATGAAAAGAGAGATAATTGTTTGAGTTGTTGGTTTTTGGTTGTTTTTTTTTTCTTTTTTTTTTTGTCATTGGCTGGTTTGGCACGGTTTTTTGGTTTGAGTTTGTTTTCTGTTTGGGCAGGTGGGATGTGCAACTGTTTTGTGTGGCATTTAATTTATGTTGGGATACAAGAAATACTTATTTTATGTTTCTTCACTAAAAAGGTTTCATTTCTGAACTTTTTTTTTCCAGAGCCAAACGTTCTAGCTGGCACATTAATTGCTCACACAGATGCAGTCTGGGGTCTTGCTTACAGTGGTGTAAAGAATCACTTACTCTCTTGTTCAGCAGATGGCACTATTAGGTTATGGAACCCACCAGAAAAAATTCCCTGTATTTGCACTTACAATGGAGAGAAAGGTAACTTTTTGCAGTGGTTTTGAAAATCATGAGACAGCTGATGATGCATCCAGGCTCGTTATCTCAATTTATCCAAACTTGGTAACAGAGCTAAAGGAAGAACTTTTAATAAAGCAATCGTGGTGCTGTAGCATTACTTTAAAGAAAAGAGCCAATTTCTTCTTTAAAGTATGGATATAAAATAAACAAAATGTTTAAACTGTCAAAAGTTTTAAAAGGATTTCATTCTTTCTAAAATTATTTTTCTCTCTTTCCAGAGCATGGAATACCTACATCAGTTGACTTTATAGGCTGTGACCCTGCTCATATGGTGGCATCTTTTAACACTGGCAGCACAGTCATCTATGATTTAGAAACATCCCAGTCAGTGGTAATGTTTTCATCACAAGTAGAATCTGGTAAGTGGAGCTCTTCTATAATAAATATCCATCTTGGATGAGGTACCTATGGTATTATGTGGTGCCTGTTATATGGTGTAGTAGATAAAAAAGTTTTGCGCTTCTTCTGCATCGTTCAGTTTGAAAGATGGTTAAAGATGCTTGGAACAAACACGATGGAAAGGTGATTTGGCTCCTTTATTCCGCTCTCGTGAGACCCTGCCTGGAGCTCTGCATCTATCTCTGGGGGCCCCAGCATAAGATGAATGTGAGTCTGTTGTAGTGAGTCCAGAGCAGGGCCACTGAGGTGATCCCAGGGCTGGAGCACCTCTCCTGTAAAGACAGGCTGAGGCGGTTGGGGTTGTTCAGTTTGGAGAAGAGAAGGTTCTTGGGAGATGTTATTGTGACCTTTGAGTACTTACAGGGGCCCACAAAAAGCATGGAGAGGAACTTGTTAAAAGGGCATGTGGTGACAGAGCAAGGGTGAATGACTTCAAACTGAGAGTAAGTTTAGATTAGATGTTATGAAGAAATTCTTTACTGTGAGAGTGACAAGGCATTGGAGCAGGTTGCCTGGAGAAGTTGTGGATGCCCCATCCCTGGGCAGTGTGCAAGGCCAGGTTGGTTATGTCTTCAAACAACCCGGTCTACAGGAAGGTGCTTCTGCCCATGCCCGATGGGGTGGGAACTAGATGGTATTTAAGGTCCCTTTGACCTAAGCCATTTTATGACTGGATTAGTGGGATTTGAAAGTAGTTGGAGCTAGTGAAAGCAACAGTTATTGTTCTCTAAGCTAAGATTTCTTAATATTCAGTTCTCTGGTTTGTATATTAAACCACATTTTTGATTATATAGCAGCCCTGACATGGAGGATATTAAGATAAGTAAATAGGTGTATTAAAAAGAGTATTAGTTCAGTGTAGAATTCTGCACAGGTTGGGATTCCACACTTTTCTGTGAAACTTTATAGAAATCCTGTTGCTGCAAATAAGGTGCTAGAAAGATGTAGCACTTCTTGTATGTATCTAATTTTATGTGTCTGATGAAACTCTAGGTAGAGAAGACTTTGTGAACTTCTGAAAGTGTTTCAGAAGGAAGACCCCCAGTTTCTGGTCATTACTTTCTATGAAATGGTATCTAAAAGAATAATGCAAGTGGAAAATTTGCTTCTCCCCTCCAAGTAATCTCGTGTACTTAATAGTTATAGTCTTCAACACAGGTTACAAAACTGTGTGAAAGCTATCTTGTAGATATCTTGTGCAAAGCCTGATACTGAAGTGAGAAGGAACATCAGCATTTGGAGCAATACCTTTCCTAGTTTGAAAACTAAGATCTTAAAGAGAATCAAGAAAATTAAAGCACAGAAGTTAAGGGAAGAAGCTTTAAAGCCCTCTGATACCAAGATAAGAAAGTGTTTTTCAAAGAGTATTCTAAAGACTTCTGAAGAGATTTTAAACTGTTCATTGTTTCCTTAAGTTGAAATTAAAGATATCTGACAGAAATCTAATAGGTTAGGTTGACTTCACTTATTTGGATTCTCTGGTCTAGTGGAAGGTGTCCCTTCCAACCCCAACCATTCTAAGATTCTATCTTCCCCCCATCCAAGGTAAATATTTTTTGATGGGACATGTGCTAAATATATATTGTAAATGCTACGCTTTGTTTCTCCTTGGCTAATGCTGCCCTGCAAGACTTGTTTGGTTTCCTGTCTCTCTCAAGAATCTTTCATGTGTGTAAACCACTTACACAGCTTTAACCTTACTCTGTTGCCTAAAGTCTACCTTTAAGACAGATGAATTTTTTTTTTTTATTTTTCAGGTGTACAATCAAATAATCATATTAACAAGGTAGTAAGTCATCCCACACTTCCTGTAACTATTACAGCACATGAAGATAGACACATCAAATTTTTTGACAACAAAACGGGTAAGGATAAAGAGAACCTAATTTGTATGTATCAATTTTAAAGAAATCTGGATGGCCATAGGGAGAATCCATTTGTAGGAAACTTACTAGTAATGTAGTTTTACGCAAAACAGAACTTTTGGTGTTTTTAAGAATAAACCTCTTCAGTACCTTTTCTATGAAATAGTGATACTTGTTGCAATTGTGATTTCAGCAGTCAGAAAAGGCTCACAAAACAGGCAGAGATAGTAGTGAGGAACAAGAAAGTTGTCTTTAATTTAGAAGTTTTCTAATTTATAGAATATGTTTGCTGTTTTCTTCCTGGATTTATCATTTCCATGCTTTTAACTCTAAGCATTTATCAGTAATGCTTTTAAACTTTCGGTAGTAAAAAACATTGCTTAGTACCTATTAGAGCAAGAAATAACCCTAAATTCATTGTAGTAACGTAATACTGTGTTGTACTTAAGTTGTTGATTAAGTTTATAAAACAGAAAAGGATCTGGAGAAAAGAGGGGAAAGAAGGCTATGGGGGAAAACTGCACTATCTGTCATGACAAAAACATAAGAATTGTAAGAACAAACCTAAACTTCCCATTCATGAAATTATCAGTCACTTCCTGCGTGTTATCGTGTCAAAGTTGGAGGAAAAAAATCAAAATTAAGTAAGAATGTGTGCAAAGCTCCTGTTTGAATTATGTTTAGTTTAGGCAGAGTGGGGGATGGTGTTCCTGGGGGTTTTGTTTTCCAAGTCAAAAAGCTGGACTTCTTTCCCCCTTTGCACCTGCCATGAATATGTGTATTTGAATTGTGATTTTTAAATGCGTTGTAGTAATTGTGCTGAAATTAAGATTTATTACTTTAAAGAGACAAAAATGTAGAATAAGGATAAAAATCTTGCATGAACAAATAATTGGGTCAAAGACACGAAACAGAAGGTAGGAGTAAATGGTAATTTTGTGGAATAAAATATTTGCAGGTCCGGAGGGATTAGCAATAGTTCAACATGATTCATCTGGATAGGGGACAGTATATTGGCAGTTAACTGACCTTCATTAATCCAGGTTATTAAACATGGAGTCTGAGGTAGAACTGAAGATCTTAATACACTTAAAAGCAAGCAAACTGAATTCCATGTGGATAAATGGGAAATGATACATCTAAGAAAAAATAAACATTGTAATATAAAATAGTAATCACTGGGCTGACTGTTCTTACTCAAAGAAAGACCTTGGAGTTATAAGAAGAGGTTGAACGTGTCAGTTAGTTGCTTAGCAGTCAGAACAGCAAAATGAATGTCAGGAGGAAGGAAAGGAAGAAACAGCAAAAAGTAACATTTTTAATACCTTTCTGTGAAGACTTTTAATGAAGCCTCCCTTATCTCAAAAGGGATATAGCCTAATTAAAGTGTTTCAGAGAATGGTTAAAAAGATGATCAAAGGTCTTCCGTACCTTTAAGCTTCTTCAGGAAGAATCTTAAAAACTAGAGTGAGATTCTTCAGGGAGTCTGACCACTGAAGAAAGATAATATGCTTTCTTCATGTTGATCATGCTCTTAGAAGAGTTTATTTGCTCTCTTTTTCATTACATGAACTGAGGTTCAGTTGCTAACTCCCAAGAGGTGTTCAGTTCAAAACAGGAAGAGGTGATTGTTCTTCTGTGCAGTTAAATATTTCGAAACTCCTTCCAAAAAGCACAATGAGGTGCTAAAAGATGTTATTAAGAGTCCAGGAATGGAGGCCACTGAAAAGAAATGCATTAAGAGTAGTTGAATTCAGAGGTAACACGTCGGTTTGTGATGTAGCTGAACAGTTAACTATTA
The DNA here is from genome assembly GCA_013396655.1 of Campylorhamphus procurvoides. Lineage (NCBI taxonomy): Eukaryota > Metazoa > Chordata > Aves > Passeriformes > Dendrocolaptidae > Campylorhamphus > Campylorhamphus procurvoides. The sequence goes on along the minus strand of WBMV01005184.1, from coordinate 820,399 downwards.
GAAGCTGAAGAGTATTTTGGGCAAGTGTCGCTTACAGTTGCCTTGTTTTTATTTTCCTCCCTGGTTTACCACCAGTGGCATCTCTCCTAGCAATGTCAGAGATAGGTGGATCTTTGGTGTGTCTCAGTAAGTCTCATTTTACAAAGCTTCATCAATGCTCTCTCTTACTGACTGGGGCAGTTATTAGGAGAGTTAATAGACTAAAAATTAAGGTTCTCACCCACTCATTTTAGGCTTGGTCTTCACTGCCATTGCTACCAATAAAGATGCCAGATAGACATAAAGGTTGTGTACAATGGGGGTGCCTTTTTGAGAGTTGTGTGTCATTTACCCTTACGTTCATCCAAGAGTCTGCAGTTGAAACTTTGTAATTTTTAATGGAATAGGATCATTCAGATATTACTGGAATCTAAATAAGCATGTTATCCTATGTTGCGTTTAATGGGAATGGTTTTGTTTTTTGGGTTTTTTTCTTAATAAACAGTACTTCACAGGAAATTCACTGTTTATTCTGTTTTTAGGTAAAATGATCCATTCTATGGTTGCTCACTTGGATGCTGTCACAAGTCTAGCTGTAGATCCTAATGGAATCTATTTAATGTCTGGAAGTAAGGGCTTTTTCATATTCTATATACTCTACAAATTTCGCATTTATGATGCACTGAAGTGTCTGAAAAATATAACTTTGTCTTTTGTCTTTTCTTTTTTTTCCCAAACAGGCCATGATTGTTCCATTAGGCTATGGAATTTGGACAGCAAGACATGTGTACAAGAAATAACAGCTCATAGGAAAAAGCTGGATGAATCAATTTATGATGTAGCATTTCATCCATCAAAAGCATATATTGCCAGTGCAGGAGCTGATGCCCTTGCCAAAGTATTCGTGTGACATAGCAGAACAAACCTGCACCATAACAGCAGGTCTGTTTGGACAAAAAAGAGGGAATGCGTCACTGCCATCAATTACAAGGTTACCAATAAGACACTACATCTAATCTGCCTAGGTGAAGGTTCTTAAGTGGGGCAGGTATAAGTTGGTGAGAAGTCACCACATCTTGAACAATGTCAGGCTCATTCATTTAACTGTAATTACTGTATTTGGGGGGGTGGGGACAAATACAAAAAAGAAAACCAGTATTTGTAGCCTTGACTGGATATGAACTGAGCGTATGTCTGTTCTTTAGGTGTCTTTAAGCAAACGTGGAGTCTGATCTTACAAAAGACTTTTATTTTGGACTCTGTGTGCTGCCTTAGGGTTAGGAATGTGGTGCTCTTGTGGGGGGAAGTGAGCTCCAAGAGTAGCTTTCTTTTCATCTCTTAGTAATCTTCTGTTTATCAGTTGAATGCCACAGATTCCCCTTTTAAACTTTTATTTTGCTTTAAAGAAAAGGAAATTTAACTTAAAATATTTTAGCATTAGTTGCACAAAATGTTTGGATAAAATTCTAGTTTTTATAAGTCTTTTTATATATTTAGCCTGTCACAACAGTGCTCAAGATTGTATTGATAATGTTTTTCTGCATTATAGAACCCTAAAACACAGAGATCTCACTGACCCGCTGCTGTGTAACCACACTCTTCCCTTCTTTTGCCTAATACAGCTCAGCTAAGTCCTTGCTTAAGGATGCTAATTCATCATCATCGCATAACTGTCTTCATAAATAAAGGACTGTAAAATGTGTTCAAATGAAACACAGAGGGGTTAACACCCCCAGATGAACTCTTTAAAAAAAAATTAATCTTGGCATCCTATCACTATGTGATATTTTGTACATCTTACTGTATTTACGAATTTATTTATCAAGGATTACCCATCTTGCTAATGGCCTATTGTTATTTATTTCACTTTTTGTTGGTCTTTATATCCTTTTATGTAGTGTGTTAAAGGGCCCTGTATATCTGTTACGGCACTCTTTGAACAGTCTAAAATAGATGAGAAAATGGGACATTTGATAATCCTAAAGTTGCAAACCAAGAAATTCTTTTTTGTCTGGTTAAGTACCTGGAGTGGAGTTGACTCCAAAAAACCGATCTTGTTTCAGAACCTTTGGAGTGAAAATTATTTTTATTTGCATTTCAAATAGAATACAAAAGTAGTTGATTCAAGATTCATAAATCTGCTGTGTTTTGACTAGTTATTCCCTGCTTTTATTTTATTTTTCAGATGTGCTTCAGTTTATGGTGTAACTAAAAATTTTGTTTGTGTAATGCATGATTAATACAAAAAAGTATTTTTTCTAGTCTTCCACAAAACTTTTCTGATCAGTTTGCGAGTTTTGATGAGTTTTGTAAGGTTTCTGTTTTACAAACTATGAATCAGCAAATTTTTAAGATTGTACCACATAGCAAAAGTACAGCTGTTGAAAAATAATGTATATAAAATGCATATAATAAATATTAAATGGTGTACCTGTATGTTACTGTTGGCTACATTATTTTGTGTTGCACAGTTTGAAAGTGTCATTCTACAAATTACTAAAGTAGGTCTCAATTTTAGCAAAATGACCATTTGTTTATTATGCTTATAAGCTGCTTTGCTTTTGCAAAATTGTTAATAGTTGTCTGGATGTCAACCAACTGTGTGGTTTCAAGCAGCAGTACCCACATATAAGAACATGTTTCCACAGTGTTTTAAAAGATTTTTACAGGAACAAATTGAAAATTGCTAGTGTATTCTTACAGCCTTTATAAGATAATCAGTGTTCTTCATTCTCTCTGTATATCAAGTCATTTTGAAGTGATTCAGGAGCCAGAAGGGTGTACTCTCTTTTTACTTCAAACTGCCACTGAATCATTGGGTTAAATTAAAAAAAAATCAATTTCTAAATGCTTAAAATTTGCCCATATATCAAATGTTACCTATTTATCTTTGTCCATTTCTTTACAAGTCCTTCAATAAAGATGATGCACAAAAGGCTAAACTGCAGATCAATATTTACCTACTTGTGATGTGTCACTTTGCTCAAAATGGATCAGCAAAAGCAGAATGCCACAATATGAATATTAGATTTTCACGTAAAGTAGTATGTTTAGGTATAAGTTACCTGAAGTTAGAACATGTTCCTATAAGTGGTTTAACTGCATTGTTCCATGTAAGTTTCCAGTTTTGCAGTAAGAATGTATTTCATGCCATCTCATGTTGAGCAAATTAGAATTTAAAAAAAAAAAGGAAAAGAGGTGCTTGTGGTAGACAGAATACTGCAGTCATATTTTAAAATTAATTTTGTTTTAGTAATAATGTTGCATTGCTTGAAATGTTACAGTAAATTATATATGAATTGGAGAATTTTGTCCTTTATCATGAAGATTGAGGTGAGGCCTTTTAGTAACTGCTTGTAGGACACTAAGACTTTACTTTTGAAAGTAACATTCAGCTGATTTGCACTTTTTGTTCCTTCCAGTCTAAAGCATTCAACTAATCAACAGACAAGAGAATATTTGAATTTTATTGGAAGTCATTTCATAATCGCCTTTTCTGAAGCCAAACATTGTTTCTGGCAGCTTTTCCAGACTGCTGCATTTTAATGCTTAATTGAAATGTGATTGTTTAATAAACATTACCATGCATAACATTTACTTTTTTTTTTAATTGTATTAAAATTGAAATGATAAAACCAAAAATATTTGCTTATTTTTCTTAATTGAATTCTTAACGCTCATCTTAGTGAACTAATGCATAGTGGAAAAAATGCTGTAGTGAGGCTTCACTTATTGAATATTGATGATAATATCTAATACAGTCTTATTTGTTGTGGGGTATAACATGCTAAAACTTTTTTGTGGTTTTAGGTTTTTTAGGACAGAGCTGTAGTACTGGTGATGGGGGAAAATTATAGTGCTGAAAGAAATGTTTTTACTTAGCAAAAATGCCCTTGTAAACTTCTTGGAAGTAAGACCCAAGGGACTTGTGCTCAGAACCTGAAAGGAAAGATATCTAAATATATTTAATAATATATTTAGTATTTAGGGTATGATTGATGTTAACAGACTTACTCTCCATCTTCCTTTTTATTGTAGGAACTGTTTTAAGCAGGTGACTGGTGACTGTAGTCCAGCATCTGATTTACATAAATAGGAAATATGTATGAAAAAGGATGTAACAAGCCCTGGTTAAGAACCTTTCCTGATTTAGGAATGCTAAGGAGGAATTTATTTGCTAGGAGAAATTTTCCAAGTGGAAAAACTCTGTGGGCTTGAGGCTACATTACTGGGGACTGTCCATTGTGGCACACTCTGTCCAGTTATTAACTCTGCCCTTGTTATTATGTGCTGTGATTTGTTTTAAAACTGCTAGCACTCTGCTCTAGCACTTCCCATCTAAAATCGGTGGAAAGCCTCTTGGTCACACTGCTGACTTCTATGTCTTCTACCACATTAACATGAAAAAGTTGTCTCAAACAACAGTTGAGCAACTGGTATTTTTGCAGGGAGTCTGAACACACAATGTGGTCTCCATAAATCCTGGGAAGACGAGTATAGCTTTTTTGACTCCCATATAGAGCACATGGTATGAAAATATGACTGACTTTTCATTTTGGTTCTGTTTCCTTTCATAGACTCATAGGCTTGGGTTGGTAGGGACGTTAAAGGTCATCTATCACCCTCCTGCCACATCCAGCCTGGCCTTGAGCATTCCCCCTTCTCCTGTCTCTATGTGCCCATGTAGTAAGTCTCCATCTTTCTTCAGCTTTCTAGGCTTCCTTCAGCTACCAGAAGGCCACAGTTAGGGCACCCTGAAGCCTTCTCTTTCCCATGCTGAACAAACCCAACCCTCTCAGCCTTTCCGCACAGGATGCACAGGTGCTCCATCCATCTGATCATCTTGTGACCTTCCTCTAGACTTGCTCCAGTAGGTCAGTGTCCTTCCTGTACTCGGGACCCCAGAGCTGGATGTAGTATTCCAGGTGGGGTCTTGCTAGAGTGGAGTAGAGGGGCAGAATCCTCTCCATCGACCTGCTGGCCACGCTGCTTTGTCCTGAAGCTCAGGACACATTTGGCTTTCTGGGTTGCAAGTACACATTGCCAGCTCATGTCCAGCCTCTCATCCACCAGCATCCACAGTTCCTTTTCTGCAGGGCTGCTTTTGACCAGCACTTTGCACTTGGTCTTACAAGCCTCATGAAACTCTCCTGTGCCCAGGGTGGGGACAAGCTGCTCAAGCCTGTCCAGGTCCTTCCTTCATTCCATCCTTCAGGTATGTCAACTGCACCACTCAGCTTGGTGCCCCCATGGTGCATGCATGTATATATATATATAAATATGTATACATGTATTTATGTTTTGGTTTCAAGAACTTTTTTAAAAGAAAAGAAGCAGAAGGCTCCAGAATTGTTTTGAAACGCTGCTTCTGAGGTGAGCAGGAAGAACCTTTAAGTTCCATACTTAATACTTGCTCTGTTGAAATTTGGCGAAGCACATCCTTGAATCCTATGCAGATTAAATATATTAACAGATTTAAAAAATAAATAGTTGAACCTGCAAAAACTTTAGAATGTCTAAATATATATTAGTTTGTTTTCTAATTTTAACATAGAATCAAGCTCTGCGTTGCTAATATAAACCAACATGCTTTCTTTTTAGTCCTTCCTCTTATGGTATCTTAACGGCCTCCCACATAAGAGAATTCATCCAGATGCTCTGAAAGTGCATGTATGGCAAAAAAAACCTTATTTTGGGGGTTTTTAAAAATACTTACAGAGTTTGAGAAAGTTAATTTAACTGGTGAAATACATAGTAGTGAAAAGGAGACAATGTGAGGTAACCTAGGTCATAAGGCTGCTGTTTTCAGGAATCACTGAGCCTGTGACTGCAATGAAAACAGTATACTGACAGTTGCTGACATGTACTTTTATCAGTAGCTATGCTTTAATTTCTCTAGATGCTTATGAGATGGGACAGATGTCAGTGAGGCCTGGGGGTTTTCATGTAATCTAGAACATTATTAGGAGCATACATCTTGAATTTGGTATTGATAATATTTCCTCCTGGAAGGTCATGCCATGTTCCAGCTGATTTGGTCTGGTTTTCCTGGAGCAAAGTAACTGGAGAAGCCAGCCGTTGGCCAACCCTTGGCCACCCTAGTACACCAACAGTGTCTGGGAGCAGTGCCAGGAATTTAACCTGACGGTAGAAGAATTTTCGCCTTGATTGTATGTAGTGGTGTAATATAATGCTCGAAGTAATACTTAATCTCTAGCATATTGTCTTAACTGAGGGAGAGAGAATAACTGATTCCTACAAACATGTCTCCACTTTCCATTCTCTTAGGAACGTAAGCTATTGCTTGTTGTTAGCTCTTGTCCACTAACAAATAGCAAGGAGCAGCTTACCCATTTAATGTCTTCATCTGTGAAGATATCTTCTTTAATTTCTTCATACACAGTTGTCTTCAGTTACATGGAGAATACCTGTAGTGTTCTGATAGTTTTATCAGTACTGTGAAACTGTTAGTACTCTCTTTTAAAATTGATTGAAATTAATGGATTTATTACAGAATGTAAAAATTTCTAAACTAAAGGATCAGTGTTTTGAATTTATATATATATTTGGAAAACTAAGGCTTCGTGTAGGAATTTATAAGTGATCTTGTACTAGCTGTGTGGGTTAAAGGCTGCCTCTTTTAGCCTGAGTATTACTGGGAGCTCTCTCTGTTTTAGCAAAGTTTCAAACTATTGATATGGACTTATCCTTTACCAATGGTGTTAATTCTTTGAAAAGAGATGGTCTTTCAAATAAAAATAAAGCTAATGCTAGCTTCTTTGTTACGTGGCTTGTAGAATCGTTATTGCTACCACAAAACATAATAACCTTTAGATGAAATGATCTGATCCTTAGGGAGTACTGGATCCCTTAGAATAAATATTTCACTTGGTGATCAAGGAGTATTTGCTTTTGGGATGTCATTGATGTGGATGTATTGGAGGTCCTTTAACTTGAAAGGGGAACACCACCATAAGACAAACATTTGCAGCTTTATCCTCAGCTTCCTTTCTGACAAAATTTAATGGGGTAGGCCATTCTTTTAAAGCTAATTTCAATGTAACTTCAAGAGGAGCTTTCTGCAGTTGAACATTTGTAATAACATTATAAATATTCTTAACTCTATTCAGTCTTAAGCATTTGTTAGTGCCAGCTGACTTGCTAACTTCCTTCCCCCATCTGCTTTTCTTGAGGGCTTCAGAGGCTGAGAGGAGGAAAGAGTAGCTTGTGTAAATGTTAAGTTGTGAATCTGTGCATGATCGACAGAAACACATGACCATTTGAACTCGAGTTGAGAGGGTGACTTTATAAGTTCTGTGCACAAGGTCTTGTGGCCCAGCCACAGTGGTGGAGAGAGCTGGGGGGGGGCTCACCAGGTGGTGCCACCTGGAGAGGGTGACAATGGCCACTCCTGGCCTGGGGACAGAGCAGGGTTGCAGGAGTCCTGCAACAAGCTGTGAGTAGGCAGGGCAGGAGAGGTTTTGCCCTCCCTGCCTTCAGATATTTTGATGGTGGTGGAGGGGGAAAGCTGCTCATGTTGTCCACTGTTGGTCATATAACCCTGAGGTGTTTCCGGAGGCTTGGCCTCTACCTGCAGCTTGACTTGCCATGTGGCTGTTGGGAAGCTGTCACTGCTCTTGTGATCCTGGTGGGCCTGGAGAGACCAGTTGCATCCGGACACTTCTCAGACCAAGCCTGATAGCTGCTGGATTTTTGCTCATGAACAGCAGCTGGCCAAGGGGCGAGGATTTCCCTTACAAAAGGAGGGCTGGCCAGGGTGGTTGTATCTATTGCTGACATTTTGGTGACTAGCGTGATTGGCTTTTTAAAGCAGGCTTTTTTCTGTTGCTCAGGTGTCTTTCCAGTTGACCTTTAGTACCCTGAAATGGGAGAGTTTCTTGTTTTTGAATTGTGTTTTAATTAACGTGGGTTTTTTTCCTTTCTAAAGAAAAAGCTTTACATTTGATTAGGGACATCTTGCATATAAGGTCATGTGAAACTTATAATTCAGTGGGAAAAAAGAGCTCCTGTTCCATGCAGATGAAATATCTTCCTTCTTTGGAATCTAAGCAATGGCTGGGAGGAAAATCATTCAAACCTGCTAGCTCTATCAGTAAAACATCCTGTGTGCAGCAGACAGGGAGGCATGGATGAGAGTGCTTAGTGTGCAGACCAGACTGCTGCAGCTCAGCTGTTGGGAAGTATCAGGCCTCTGGGAGAAGAGCAGTGGGCAGCTGCAAACGTTGGTGACAGGAGGTCCAAAGCAGAAGCTCTTAGAAGAGCCTGCAGATGCTCTGCATACAGAGCAGTACATTGGAGTCTGAATCATAGCACTGTCTTACATGCATGATACTTTTGGTGGATTGGTTGGTCGCCAGAGGTTTTCCCTGGATTCCCTCTGCTGGAGTTTTTTGGTGTTACTTACAAATACTACTGCATCTTAAAACCAGCAAGTTTTAAAATACTCATAGAACCTCATTGCTAGGATAGATGTTTGCAAAAACAGGAGCTGTACATCAGTTTCCTGAATTTGCTGCTTTGACTCTACTGCCTTAATAACCAAGGTGACTGACTCTGCTACTCTTACTAAGCACAGTTTTCTGTTAAGAGATTCAGCTAACAATTGCTGTTCAGAATTTCTTAGAGGCTGGAAATATTTTCCCCAGTTTGAGTGATCTAACACTTGACAGTTTCCGTGGTGCATATGCATTATATTCCATCACAAACATTTTTTTGGCACATATTTGGGCTTACAGAAGCAACTAATCATGATCACTTTCTTCTAATTGTGTGTTGGTCTAGTCTCTGTTTAGATCGGAGCAAATCTGACCACTGGGGAGTAAATTCCATGTTGATATATTTGCTACCAGCATGCCTGTGCCTGACAATTCTGTTTTGTTTCTAAAGTGGCTCCTAGTCCTCACCAGAGTTCAACTGGACACATTTGTGTACCTCACCTCGTTTAGAATGTTTGCATGGGAGAAAATAGTTTTTCCCCATCTTCTTTTCTGAACAAGCAGTACATTATTAAAATACTCAAGGGTGTCAGAGAATTTCAGAAACTATATACTTGTAACTTGTTTTTGATTTGAAAAACATATTGTTTTAATGATGTAGTTTGTTTGATTTGAAATTTAGCAAAAATGTAAAAATAGCACTATGTAAGTAATTTTTGTGATTTTTCCCATCTAATCTAAATTATTTTCCTAAATCTTGCCAATCTTTTTTTTCAGTCTTTTTATTTGTTGTTGTTGTTGTCTCTTAACTTGTATCCTTTGGCAGATAGTTGTTTATCATACTTGTAATCTGATCACATCCACCAGGGCAGAAAAATAGTTCTTATCCCTTTGCTTACATTCTGCCAAACTCTGATTGCTGTCAAGTAGTAAAGGCAGTATCTGACCTTAGCAAAGCCTGGACAAGTTTAGTTAGCATTTGCTAGCAAAAACAGCAAGGCAGGATTCACATGCTGGTGTCCTGGGAGCTGGTCCAGCATGAGGTTCAGCTGTAAGTTCAGTCACACCCTGAGGCTGAGGGTATATTCCAACTGAAAGCCCCTGGCTCCCAGGGGAGCGCCCGCAGTGTGAGTTTTGGCTTCCTGGCAGCCGGGAAGCAAAGCTACCTGCTCCCTTTGGCTGCAGAGAACAAACTGGCCAAAACACTGCTCTTTCCCTTCATTGCCCTGGGATAGTTGGAATTCAGCTGCTCCTGCTTGTGTTTACAGGCAACTGTTCTGGCTGTGTAGAGAAAAATAGTAAGGACACAGTAATCATTTGTGTGTGGATGCAGATGAATGTAAACAAATTTTAGAGTAATAAGACAATAAATACCCTTCAGTTAATGAAAGCAGCTTATGATAAAGGACACTTCACTAACCAGACTTGATTGTTTGAAAGGAGAGGAAATTTTGATCCTAATGAGATTAAAGTGGGCATTTGCTTCAAAGCGGAGATTAAGACCTTGGGTTTAATCATAGACAGCAAATTTTCAGGACCTATTCTTCCTTCAGCTGAAGCTAGAGGCAAAATTCTTGTTGAAGCCAATGAGGGCAAAAAAACGCGTGCTGCAGTTGATAGACATATATAATTGGAAAGTTGCTCATATTTCAATTATAAACTGCTCACTGGAAGTTTCCATATATTTTGTGTCTATATTTGGATGACAGTTATCACAAGCTATTTAGCCACTTTCAGCTTCCCCTTCTGAAGAACACCATTTAGCTTTACTGTCCCAGGACCAAACCGAAGCCAGTCAGTTGAGATTTTATTTCATTGATTTAATTAGACTGGGCATGTAAGCCCCCAGTTTCCACACGGTTTGTTTAAAATTGAAGTGCATCATCTCTGGCAGTGTGTTCAGGCCTTCTGTGGCACTTGCCTGCAACAGTGAAATTTTCTGTGATTTTTTGTGGCTTTGATGCTTTCTGGAGCTGACTTACCCTTCAGCCTAGCGACAGAATTGGTGGAGCTAGGTAGTGATCTTGAGAGTTGCCCCATTAGAAATAACTTCTCACGTCTTGCTTTTAAGCCTTGCCCCACTTTTCTTCTTCAGAACAGGCAAAGTGAAAATAAAATATCTGTATTTTATGGGGCCATATCTCATAGAAGTGAATGCTTATGTGACAACACTAATATGAAATGCAAATGGAAATAATTAAAAACATTTATGGGGGAATCTACTGTTCTGATGAAACTATACTATTACATGCCAAAAATAACACCCCTGTTCTTTCTTCCCACTTCAAAATTGCTTTAAAAGTTGTAGAGAATTATAGTTGTTGGCCTTTGATGCAAATGTTTTTTTGGCTCGTTTCTTCATAGCTCTTTGTTGGCATTGCTTTTAAAAGGCAAATCAAATACTTTTACAGTGACTATTTTCTCTTAAGAATATTAGGATGGTCTTTCTTGTGGATCTTTCTTGTCCCTTGCTGGTTCAATATTAATAGTTTCACAAACAGTAATAAAGGTCAGTAAATTTCTGAGACCTGTTCTTGCCCTCTGCTTGAGCATGTAACATAAAAGACTTCTGCTAAAGGGTGGCAGGGTGTCTGTATACCTGGCTGTATGAAGGACTTCTCTGTGGTTTGCTCATCTCCAGTCCTGGATCGTATACCTGCTTTTCCTGTATCCTGTGCTTGTCAGACAAGTCTATAGCTAGAAAGAGTCATGCTATCAAGAGACTGATGATAAAGAGAGGACCCAAATGCCTAAGATCTGTGCAAGGTGCAAAATTTGAGGTGCAAAACAATCTGTAAACAGAATCAGAGACACTGGCCTGAGTTTCCTTCCAGGACTGAGAAAGACATACTGCCAATGATGAAGGAAGTCATGTGCTCCTTGCCTGCGAGTGGAGAATTTACCCAGGAAATGTAAGAAACAGGTTTGATGTCTTCCTTGGTCTTCTGGCAGCGAACACTTCCAGTGCTCAGGCATATGTCCTAACTAATGGCTGTAGCCCTTCCTGGAAGTTATCACAGTACAAAAAGTAATTTCAATTTATTTAGTACAGCAAATTAATAGAACTTTGTAAATTTAAGTTGCTCTGGGAGCTCCATTGGGAAGGGTAAGTTTTGAACTATAGTAATTACTATTTAAAGTAAAATTCAAAACAGCTCAGTGGGAGTTGTAGTAAGTACCTAAACCTCTAAGTTCAGAATTTTCTACTAAGTGAAGGAATCTTATTTTATTTTTATGTACAGTGGTACGTCATCATCAGTGGGGCTGTAAATCTAAGGCCTCCTGAGCCTTGTGAGTACTGTTCAGAGAAAGAGGGCATAGAGAGTCACTGAATGGTTTGGGTTGGAGGAGAACGTTCAAAGATCATGTGATCCAGCCCCTTTACCATGGTTTTCATCAGTCTCACTAGAGAACAAAACTAATCCCCTGCAGACTATATCCCCTGACAGCCATAAATCTGCAGCAGTTTTCCTAAACGGAGTTTTCACAACTGATGGTGGCTGCAGCTCTGTTCGTTCTTTGTACTTCTTGGTCCAGCAGTATAAAACTGAATCCTTGTCTGTGGCTTTACTTACCTGCTTACCCAGACCAGAGTTTCAAAGCCTGTTTGCTACCCTCTACCTTGCTGGTCTTCTTCCAAATTTACCCTCTACTTACAGCACAGTGCACATCCTTTCCACCCTGTCTCTGTATCTCACCAGGTCCCAGTCCTTTTATCTGTACCCCACCAAAGTTTTTCCCAGATAAAAACTATGTTCACAAATGCTTGTTGACACATAAACATTGCACATTTAAAAAAGTATTTTCTGTGCTCACTTCCTACCTGAGCATAACAGGACTCTATGAAGGGTGCAAGTATCATGGCATCACCATTTCTGTGAAATGGAAATATGTGGACAGTTAGCTCTGCAGGTTTCAGTGTCCCAGGGATCCAAACCTCCCTTTTTTTTTTTTTTTTGATGAATGACATGAGTTAAAGCTGCCAACTCCTCTGCAATAGTAAAAACAAAGTAGGAGGGAAAATATGCTTCTGTTAGCTAGCATACAGTTCATATTCAGAAGATTTAACTAGCATTGTACCTAGGATGAACAAAGACTAAAACTTTGATACTGACTAATACAAAACATTTGTATAAATAGTACCCCTGGTATTTGAGGATGATTTGGGATTTAAGATAGTACAGACAGTTACATACAACTTACTCAAGCTATACTACATGAGGTTTGTCTTGAAAAGACTTTTCTATTATGGGACACAAAACCAGATAGCAGCAGTCGCAGTTTTCTTGCAGTATGTATTTCTATAAAAAGTTTATAAACTAATTGAATGAAACTTTTGCACAAAGTTGATACAGCATATGAATTTATACAGCCAAAGCTGAATACTCTTATCTATAAACACATAACAAAATTAAGGGTAACAATTACTAGAAAAATACAAGCCATCTTTGTCAGTTATGTTTAGAGTAATATATAGCCAGTTATAATTTTTTTTAAAATGCATAGCAAAAGCCTGATAAATACAATCCCTTCTGTGCCACTCCTTAACTACTAGAAATTTTACAATCAGTAGTGGGGGGAAAGAAAAAAGGGAAACCCCAGAATGGTGGGGAAAGTGCTGTTTTGTTTTCTATTATGCTTTTATTTGCAAAACTCCTTTATTTTTTAAGGAATACTTGAAGTATGATATCCAAACCAGGAATCTGGAATAACTGTGGATATTGCATCATTTTAACTCTGTATGTACAAATATATTAGGTATGTAATAGACTAAATCCTTTTTTCAAGAAAACTGTTCTTTCATCTTCAGAAAGCCTTACACATCTATAAAGATGTTTTTGCTACCATTATGAATTTGTTGTTCTGTGAACTACTAAATCCCACTTCCTGTGTCTGCCTACTGTCTTCTAACCATGTAATCTAATATAAATAAGTTAGGTTTCAAGGTTTGAGATACCTTTGGATTTGAATTTGAATGCTTTCAAGTCCCCATTGTGGGGTCTAATTTAATCTCTTGGCCCAAGATTCCTGTCTCTAACTGTCTAGCCAATAACAACTTTTTAAATCAAGACAGTACGAGGCAGTAGACAGGAAATATCCAGTTGTCAGTTATATTTGGAATATCACTGTTGACTTCAGTGGTGTAGGGAGCAGTAACAGTGCCTAATATGTTAGGATCCAGATCCTCAAGGAACTACTGTGCCTTAAATACCTTTCAAAATCTGTACCAAAAGAACCAACCAAATAGATTCACAGAAATCTGTGTTAAAAGACTTTTGATGTAAATTGTGCCAACCAGATGGCAGTATCATTCACAATAGCAAAACTCTAAGTAGTAAAAATAAACTGTTTTAGCTACAATCTGTCATATCTTTTCTTAAACTGCCTGGCAATAACGGATGTTTTGCAACCAGAGCACTGAAAGTACTTCATGTTACCAGCAGAACTCCTTGGAAAGATACAGAACAGTAAGCTACAGAAGGCTTATGGAAGACAGTACCTTGTCTTTAAAATTATATTATTTTTAGCTTGTAAGAAGATATCTAGCAAGTGGCAGAAAAAAGTCAGAGCTATATTATTTCCTCTGGATATCTGCTATCCTTACGTGCATGATATGCATAGCTTTAAACTTTGGGATACTACATATGTATTGAAAATATTAGCTGTTGGCCAAATTCTGAATTTCAGTATCAAGTACAACTTTCCACAAGTTCACAAGAATCCTTGACTGATTACAGAAACAAAAAGTAGCCTTTCTTCCTTTGTATTATGATGGTATTTATAAGAATAAAACACCTGTACTTTGGAGGGGCCATGTCAATTTCATGATTTTTAGTTTCAAAGTAGTAATAGCGAACAGCAGATTTTTGCTTTATTGTTTAGAGTCCAAAAAATCTTTACAGATGCTTCTAATAATATCAGGAACCATCTGCTCCAATCCTGTGAACTCCCTGGTGAAGAAAGTATGAGACTCTCTTGGTTCAGAAGCCATGTCTTTCAGATCATCCAGAGGTGCCCAGGCAACACCAACAGAGAAGACGGTTATTCCTACAAAAAGGAAAAAAATGTAGGTAAGACCATTCTGCCTGTAGATACAAGAAAGCAGCCATTTCTAAGGTCATGATTAATGTGGATGGGAAAAATGTGTTTCAATATCTGTAGTCTGTCAAGGATAATTAGATTTTGCCACTAAATATCAGGGTTTAGAAGATTTGTCTCAGGAAAAATCCCAAAGGAAATATGAGGTATCATAGGAGCTAGTGTCTAAGTTGTTTTTGTGATGACCTATGTGAACATAGCAGTCACTATGTCAGTCTTGAAATGCAAATAACACTGTGTAAAATTATTTTGAAAATGAGTTTGGTTCCTTTGTGTATGCTTAGTGCTGTCAAGCTTAATCAGCCCAATGAGCTTTTTTGGCCAAAACTCTTATTCCTTTTCTAGATGATGGTGGAATTTCACTACTTGGGTCTCTTCTTATCCTACTGTTTAGGGAAATAAGACTGGGTGTATGTTGTTCACTAAGCTGCCATAAGTGAATCTACTCATATGTGGCTCCATCCTGCTGGTTGTTGCGTTGTTTTCATCCTAATTCAAAACAGTTCCTCAGGGCTTACATTTTACTGAATTCAAAACAGGTATGATACTTTGCAAACGTTTAAATCTTAACATTTACAATACAGCAGAAACAGGGTGGATAAACTTTCGCTGCTTTTAAAAATACATCATTTACCTGCTTTTTGTGCAGCTGCAGCAGGTCCTCTAACATCATCGTAAGACTGACCATCAGTCAAAACAATGAGGAAATTTTTGTTAGGTCCATCTTTCACCGGCCCGAACACGTTTCTGGTTGTGAAAGAAATGGCATCCCCAGTAGCAGTGCCCCCGCTCATGTAGCGAATGTTCCGGATAGCTGAGAGGACCTTTTCTTTCGTGATGTAGTCTGTGAAGCCAAATTCAGGGCGCTGGTCGTATGTGAACTGCACAGCTGCAACCTTGGATCCAATGTCAGAGATCTCAAAAGCCTTTGCGACGTTGCTAACGAAGTCGAGCATGAGGCGGAAGTTGCTCTCCCCAACACTGCTGGAACCATCGATCAGGAAAGCGATGTTGATGGAATTGTAGCACGTCTTGCTACAAAACATCTGCTCATGGGAACACAGTTTTTGGACCAGAGGCTTTACGTATTTGGTAGTGCCAAACCAGGTGGGCATTTGGTAAGAGAAGAAGCCGTTTGTTCGACAGACAGCCTGTTAGGAAACAAAAAGTCAATGGGTGAATACTGACAGAGCAGCTGAATGGATAACAACCATGATTTTTCTTTCAAAGACTGATTCATGGAGCCTCATGGTGGGAGCTTGGGGTGGCTTTTTTGCTTGTTTGTCTTTAAAGAAACTGAAGACAAATATCTGCAGTTGAAATCAGTGAAAGCTGTAATAAATCGTGCTTTGTCCAGTAATAAAGCTAATCCTGCCCCCCAAGCTCTGGACGTTTCAAATAATTTAGCTAACAGTTTGCCCAGACTAGTTGTGGAAGTGTTCAAGGCCAAGCCTCAAGTACCTGGTCTAGTGGGTGGCACCCCTGCCCATGGCAAGGGAGAGGGAACTGGGTGATCTTTACGGTCATTCTGTGATGTTTCTATAAGTACCTAAGGGTTGGAACCTGCCCACAATACCTCTGGGATGAGCAGCTGGCTATCCTATGCCTAGAACCAGCAGAGCTGTCGTGCTTCATTCTGTTCATGCCTTTTCTGCTGAAATCAGACATGTAAGACCTCCCTGTGGAAAATGAGCGGTTTTCTCACTGCAGAGTAAGGAAAGACCCAGTGATCAGAAAGCTTATGTGAGAGTAGGTGATCCGTGTTTGAATTCTTGCTCTAGGTCCAAAACTTTGCATCAAAGATGAAAGTCTTGTACACAAACTTGCTAGGATATGTTTTTCCCCACTTTCTGTCCTCTTTGTAGTGAAAATAAGTAAATAATTATCTACAGAGCAGGTACAGAAAGATAGGGCTCCCTGCGTGCCATTTCAAGAGAGGGAATATACTGCATCAGCATTTCATTTCTTTGGCATATTTAACCATACCTGAGATGGTGGAATTTCCTGCCCTGAGAGTCTTCATGCAATGACGAAGTCCAGGAACTACAATTTGGCCAAGACTGAACTGGGAGGACAGTACTACTTTTGTGTGACCCCTTTAGCAGGGAAAAACCCTCCAGTATTTCTTTAACCTTCCTAGTGTCATCCTATTAAATCATTTATGAGCAGGGATAATTTTATTGGCCAGTTTGAGAGACTTTTTATGTCTATATGTTATTATACATTCATATATTAGTTCACTAGTATTATACATTCATATATTAGTTCATTAGAATTTTAGTGTAAATTCTCCAGATTTATATTTATCACTGAAAAACAAATAATGATATTTTTCTTACTTTGTCAACAAAACCAATGTCTTGTACCATTCCCAGCTCCTCTGTTGTGGGTTTTGCTACAGATACAATGAACACATTGACTCCAAATTCTCTGGCCACTATACCAGCTTCTTCTAGATCATCTGAGGGCCAGCCATCTAGAAACACTACAATGATCTTGGGAATTCCTTTCCGTGCTCCATTTTCCAAAGTGAAGAATTTCTGAGCTGTATGCTTCAAAGCTTTCCCTTGTTTTGAACAGAAAAAGAATATGAAGAAATAATGCATACAATGATGGTATATTTTGGTAGCAGTTTCCTATCTGAAATTCTGCAGGGCTTATGATATAATTACAGGTTTAACCCTGTGTAGCACTGAAATGGTGCCATAGGAAATTTGATAAAAATGAAGCTTGAGCAATTTCTAAGCCAAAACCCAACCTCCCCAAAACAAAATAAAACAAAACCAAACAAGAAAAATCACAAATACAGCTAAGGAAGAATTCACTGAGTTTTTTTGCCCATGGGGTCTAGTTTTATACTAGTAAGTAGATATATTAGTGCTGGCTAAATGAATTGGAAGGAAGCAAGTTCAGGAGCTACCTAAATTTAGCTTGCGAAATACAACATACTTGGAGCTCAGTTTTCTCATTTGGCTGGTTTTGGCTGGGATAATTAATTTTCTTCAGAGTAATTAGTAGGGGATTGTATTTTGGATTTCTGTGGAAAACAGTGTTGATAATACAGGGATGTTTTTGTTGCTGAGCAGCTCTTGCACAGTACCAAGGCCTTTTCTGCTCCTTGTACCACTCTGCTAAAGAGAAGGTCCACAAGGGGGACACAGTCAGGACAGCTGACCCCGACTGACCACAGGGGTATCCCATACCATCTGGTGTCATGCTCAGCATATAAAACTGAGGAATAAGAATCAAGGTGGCAGGGGGTGTTCAGAGTGATGGCGAGAACTGTTACGTGTGCTGGAGCCCTGCTTTCCTAGGGATGGCTGAACACCTGCCTGCCCGTGGGACACAGTGAATGGATTCCTTGTTTTGCTTTGCCTGTGTGAGTGGCTTCTGCTATTACATTGTCTTTATCCCAATCCATGCATTTTCTCCCTTTTATCCTTCCAATACTGTGCCCTATTCCAGCAGGGGGAGTGAGCCAGTGGCTCCGTGGTGTCTGTGGTTAAACCATGATGGGCAAATGTCTCCTCACAGCCGTTTGCTCTGTCTTTATTCTAACTCTTTAATTAGCCACCCAGTGAGAAGGAAACACTAAACCTTTTATGAATTTGTCTTAAGATATCACTGCTACCACTGTAAAGTCAATTACTGTTTAAACACAGAAAGTGATATTTACACTTCTACTCTAATAAAATGCGTAATAAGCAGCCCTAACTCCTAGAAATGAAATGGAAGATGTAGCCACGTTCCAGTACAAAAACATTGAACCTGTTTAAGACAAGCGTGGCATCTAAAACATTTTCTTACCTATCTGAGTTATAATAATTTCAATACACACACACACACCCCCCCACATATATAAAAAATAGGTAAAGAAATAACTCCTGTTTCAGTGGAAGTATGAATTCACCTGTATTGGAATTGCCTCCTCTGAACCCTAATTCCTTTATGGCAAATAAAACTTCTTTTGCAGCAGTGAAGTTCTTCAGATAGAATTCAATTCTTGGATGTTCACTGTGGAAAAATAAAATAAGGTTTGCAGTTCACTTTTCATACTGCTATGACACTCGCAAGCTAAAACACACTAGGAATCCTTTTGCTCTTGATAATACATATTCTTATCTGTATTTTGATTACTCAAATAGATATATGCTCCTTGCTTAGTAAGTCTCACAATCATTATCAAGAGGAATTATCTAGCTGAATGGGCAAATTAAGAGTAGTCTGATTCTTATGCTTATCAAACAGTGGAAAACATTAGGTTGAAAATACATAAAGAAAAAGAATGAACATACCAGATGTTAAACTAAAAGTATTTGTAATTAAGAATCGGCAGGTTTTCTACTATTTGTATGAGAAATAACTTCTTTATAAGAAATTCCTGCAAAATGCAATTTTGAGTTATTTAATTTGAGAAGTTGTAAGGTATGCTAGCTACTGACTCCAAGAGTTGAAAGATTTTAACTGTGCTGCTTCCAGATTTTACTTTTGGTTTACAGGAGAAAGCAAAAAGAAATTAAGTAATTTTTGCCAAGTGAAGGGTAGAACAATAAACACCTGCAAGCCAAAGAGCTGCTGCTATGAATAAATGGCTCGATCTGGCATCAGAATTACTAGAATGAACCTTGTGCCAAGCAGAATAACTGCTAAAATGGTACATTTTGACCTATAAAGATTATTGTTTGTGAGATTAATTTCTAATGGAGAGTTGAATCTTCAAGGTGCTAAACTGTTTAGCTCCTCCATGAATTGGTCCTCACCTTATAGTATATAAACACAGGACAGCAAGTGTGGAGTTCATTTCTCCTAGCTTTTGATGTCTACAGTGGCCAGAAACTGGGTTTTTCAGGATGGAATTCATCACATCCTAAAAGAGGCATGCAAAGCAGTTCAGATGGTTTGTGCCACGAATGTGGCCTTTCTTTCTAGTGACTGTAACAGCAAGTCTAGGTCATGTAATCAGACTCAGATATCTATCTACTCTACAGCTGCCTAAAGGCAGGGATAGGAACAGACTTTAATGATGACAGAAAGAAGTGATAGAGAAATCCTGTGCTAATCTAGCAGATACTTCATCTTCTTGGAATAAGCAAGTTAATTTTGATAATAAGCGAGTTCTTTGTGCTACCTTTTCCAGATGCCATAGCCAAAGAGGTTAAACCTTGGAAAACTGCAATTGCTGAACATTAGCAAACTAAGCTGTGGCTGTGTTCAAAAAAACCCTTCTACCAACATGCTGGAGGTTGCAGTGGCTTTTAGACTACACTCTGTGAACATACATTGTATAGATTCTATGAACTGTCTTTCAATAACAGCGACCAGTTAAAATTTGAAAATATTAGCTGTAGTAACCTATAGGTTGGTAGGAACAGGTTTTTGGTTTGTACATACATATTGCCATTGTGACACTTCTCTCTCTACAGTTTTTAAAAAGAGACATCTCTCTTTTGCAAGGTGTTTCCTGCTGTTCTACTATGATGAGCTACAAAGCTGTCAGCAGCAGAGGGTCTGGGAGAACTCCAGCTGCTCTCTCTATCCAAGTATCAAATATCACAGAGACAGAAGAAGTTCAAATTTGTCACGTCCTCTCACATGGACATCTCAGTGTAGCATAGAGCAAACAGTGCTACAGCTCAAAAGAGTTTGCTTTCTCCTGTCATTCATCAACCATTACTGAGTGATATTGTTCTGCAAAATAGGAAGTGATACATGAACTGATCCCTCTAATCAATCACTTGGTTGTATTTTGTGTAGATCTGTTCTTACCTGGCCTGTACAACTCCAACATGAGGCCCCTCTGTTCCAATTCCCAACATTACAGCTACTTTTCCAATGAAGTTTTTCTGCAAATTAAACCTACGCTGGCCAATGTTGTAACTTCCATCAATGAGAAATGCAATATCAGCTTTACAGTCTGTGAACATCCAAAATAATTAAGAATTATTAATATCAAACCAATGTTACAATTTTGCTTTGAAAAAAGTTAATCTGTGCATTCTTACCTTTGTTTCCTGCTTTTTTATCAAGAGTCTTCTTAGGCCTTTTACCTTCAGTGAAGAAAACAGCATGATCATTTAACAACAAGATGAATGGGCTGAGGTAAATGGGAAAAAGCTCAGACTCCAAAAATTACTGTGCAATCTGTCTGCAGTAGGAACTGTCAATCAGTTTAATGATTAAACTTGCACTACTACTGCTTTGCTCCTTAGAGAATATTCTTTTTCAAATGAAACAGTTTAACCTTTTCTACACCTGCCTGACTGATTACTGAATCATGCAAAGCAGGGTGGATTTCTGTATCTTACCTTCCTGAGTGCTACTATTTCTCAGTTAGCAATTCTGCACAATGCACGGTTTTAGTGGTCTGGAAACAAACCATGACTTAAACTGTAAAGTAAATGGTCTATTCACAAACAACATCCAAGTCCAGTAATTATATAGTTCTAACCTTCATAAAAACTGATCTAGCCTTTTAATGCAGCATTTGCTGTGGTGAAATTCACATGACAACTAAAGTTTTGCTACACAAGTCCTGACAGCATTCAGCTGTTGAGCAGTTCTGTTAGAAGGAATGCATTATCTCTTTCTTCTCCGTTACTTACTAAGAATGAATATCTCATGAGCTCTTACCTTGCTTTATCTGTATTACTTTTTCAAATTCATTCAAGTTTTTATTTTTTTAAATTAAATAAACACTAGTGAAATCAGAATCAATCTCTAAGATTACATATGATTCTTCTTTTTTCTGATTAAAGATACACTCCAAAACCAGATATTGTATGTTTCCTTCTTCAAAAATAAATGAATCTTATGAAACATGTCATTTTGGCCAGGGATCCACACACTGCAGCACATCATACCACAAGATGCTTCCCTTGTTGTGGAGATCTCATACCTGTAGAAGGACGTGCTGTTGACACTGATCGTCCGACTGCTTCAAGCGCAGTGTCCTTGGTAGCTGCTACAATAAGAATACATTTTACAGAATGTGTGTTAGTATATTCAAATGAAATTAAAAGTGCTTGAAGAATACTGTATTTTCAATAACCTTTCTCCATCATCTGCCATTAGCTACTATGCGAGTAGGATATAAGCCTAGACAAACCTTTGGTGTAAGCCAGTACTGCAGTCTTTGTTTTACAAGTAATTAATTTCTGCATTTGAAACAACAGCAGCTGATGAGTAATTACAGCATACTTATTTGATGAGAGGTTTTGGAACTGTAGTAGCCACTTTCACCCTCACCAAAAGCACTTGTGATTCCAAATTCTTAGCTATTAACTTGCAGTGGGCAGTAGAGGAGGTTTACTAGTATCTTAGAGATAGGAGGCTGAATCTTAGCTATGTAAACCATAAGAACACATTAGAGAGATCCGTTTCACAAACTTTGAACGAATATATCAGAAAACACATATACTTTTAATATTTTTGAAACCACAGCAACATATAATACCAACATGCTTCTGCATATGATTTTGTGAGGGGATTTTAACCTCACCTGAGTGGCAAAGTGTGACAATTAGTTTGCAACTGGGGACACTGTCTCAACTACGTGAGAAAAACTTCTGAAAAAAAAGCCACTGTATCACACTGTCGCTTAATGACCACACATGTAAATTGGCATCATTGATACTTTTTTGGAGGGTCGGTACTCTGTTCTCTCCTTGCAGGGAACATTGTACAAGGTGTTTGAAGGGCCTGAAAAGTGCTACTGCCTGCACCATTGCAGGCAGGGGGAGAGAAGGGCTAAAACTATATGTCTGGAAGTGGCAGAAGGACCGGACTGCGATGTCAGGATCGAAGCACTGACTTTGACCAGCTTAAACTGTCATAGAGCTATCAACTGCTTGCTATCAAGTCATTATATTCTAAATAATGAATCTATTTTTATGGATCAGCTTCTGCTACAGACTAGCTAGTCTAGCTGGAATAGTTTTTCTTTAGAAATTGTCAAAAAATGAAGGTAAAATAATGAATTAGAAGTGAAAACTCTGGTTACTACACATCAGATAACAATCACATTTTTTTATGCATGGAGCATTGAAGAAGGTTCCTACAGTTCTATCAATATTTCAAATACAGTTTGCAAAATATTAAGTGTGATCCACCTACGAGTCACTGAGAAAGATGAAGCCCATCTAGAGAGCGCCTGAGACTGGATCCCATTGGCATTTACAGCAGGGTAGTTTTCCTGTCCTGGGAGAGTCTGCACCCTTACAGCTCCTCCTGCATTGCTGATCACCCCCCTGAGATACAAAAAGAGTTTGTATGAATCA
This sequence comes from Campylorhamphus procurvoides, assembly GCA_013396655.1. Taxonomy (NCBI): domain Eukaryota; kingdom Metazoa; phylum Chordata; class Aves; order Passeriformes; family Dendrocolaptidae; genus Campylorhamphus; species Campylorhamphus procurvoides. The sequence goes on along the minus strand of WBMV01005184.1, from coordinate 797,589 downwards.
GACATTTTAATCACAAGAAAATGCAATTCAGTTATACTGTCACTAGAATATTGTACACCAGCCTCCTGAAAGAGATGCCATATATACAGGTAGTTGTGTTTAGGCTAAAACAAGCTGTAATTTGCTTGTTTAAAGTCCTGAAAATACTTTAAAAAAAAAAAGCTATTTCACACATCATCACACAGACTTAGGAGTTAAAAAAAAAAAAGGGTCAGGGATTCCTACAATTCTGGCGGTGTTTAGACAGAGGGATGTTTGAGGCCCTATCAATTCCTAAGTGACAACCAAAACTGTTCAGATCACTTTTTATGTGCTACTGAGAGAAGAGGTATTATTTTTAGAGGCCAAAAGCCAAGGTTCAGCTTCTCTAAGAGGGACCAAAACTTGATGCTTTGCAGTACTTGGGCAGGTACAGGTACAGTGCTGTGGGAGACGAGCAGTCATTTCAAGACTATTTAACACAGCAATGTGTTCCCTTGTGTTTACTTTTTGTCTTCCTGCTTGAAAAGAAGTCCCAACCTAATCCAATTTAAATTATTGTGAAAGTAGAATAATCAAGACCAGAGTTTAGAAAACTTTGTGTATGTTTCTGGTAATATGAGCTCTGTGGCAAAGGCAACTTCCACGTAAAGGTCTGTGTGGATTGCTGTTAAAAGATAATCCTGTTTCAGGGATGTGAACTGCATTTCTAAATTAGACTGTGGTTATATATACTTAATTCTTGTAGCTTGGAAGATCATGGTAACAATTTCAAACTACACAGATGGTTTCTCATCTAGGAATACTGTGCAGAGTATGTAGACAAAGGAGCTTTAGTAGAGTTACCCTGAATGTGTTTAAAATCAGATTATAAAGTCGGCCAATACAATCAGCACTTTACAGTTCTTTAAAAAAAGAATGAGAGAAAAATCAGACCAGAGCCTTTAACTGGTTAGTTTTAAATGACTGGAAAAATCAGTAAGTCAAAATTATCTTTGAGAAAAATAACATATCAATGTATTTAAGAGTATTTCAGTCTAATTAGAACATAATTTTCTTCTCCAGTACCTGGTTGGCTTTGGCATTGAAGCCTTCACTAGTTTCTCAGCCTTAAAAGATAAGGAAAGGTGTCAGAAATAAAAATATACATGCTTAACTGGAACAGTTTCTAGTTTAAGTTTCTACTTGCAATTGTAGTGATACTACTCTGGGTTTACATCAGCAAACTTGATCTATGCCCAAGTTAGCTCCTAAGAAGAGTTCAGTAGCTCTGCCCACTGCCTTGGGCTTACAACTTGGAGTACTGTCTGAACTGAACTCAAGAAAACATTCAGACTGAAAGCCCAACCTAAGAATTATTCCTGGAAACAGTGATTTCAGCTTATTTTAGGCATGGGGTGACCAGCGTTGTCTATATTGTTCCATTTTGTTGATTGATCTTTACATTTTCATTGCAACAATTAATTAAATAAATGTAATTAATAATTCTGGGGAGAAAATCTACCTAGCTTCCATTGAATGTGGAAGCTTTGCACTGAAACTGAAGTATATTTATTTGCTCTTTATCTATTTGTTGAAAACATTTGATTCTGTATTTAAACACAAGTCAAAGTTCTATACTACTTTCTGGAGATACAATATTTCCATACAATAGCTCTGCTATTTTTAATGCAAACAGGGGCAGATATTAGATGTGAATATAAATTGAATTGTAGCTTTATGAAGGTTATTCCTCCTTTCTTGCCATTTTGTTCCATAGCTGAGTTAACAGTTTAATCCACCTTTTACAATTTAATCAATTTTACCTGGGATGTTTCTTCAAGCAAGTCTACTCAAAGTGCTTGCTTATATATGCTGATGGGGAACAAACCAGATATTGCCAGTCTACCTTTATATTCTGAATCAGACTGGCAAATTCCTTTCTGCAATCATTTATGATTGACTTTAAAAGTGAGATTGTTCCTGTAGACCTTCGGTGGTTTTTAAAGAGTGAGGAAGTGCCTATGCATTTCCCCAGAATGACTTATGTCATTATAATCTGCTTTGATTTTGGTTTTTGTGCTTTACTCCTGTGTGATTGACTTGCATGCCACAGCTGTTTTGATTAAACTAGAACTCTGTAGATTTTCCTGGAACAGCTTTCACTTCCTTACTTACTGTGTTTCATGCTACTGTGCTGCTTGACAGCAACTTTGTATAAAAGCTGCAGTGCGTTCTCTTGCCTAGGTTCATTGTTAATAATAAATCACACTTTAAGCGGTATTTTTTGCTCAATAATGGACAAAAATTAAATGGAAAAGCAGATACATAAGGCAGCAATCCAGTACCTCGTTGCACAATAGCTCATGAAAGAAAGTATACTGGCCAAGGGCAGCAGAACATATGGAAAGCCCTAATGAAATACAGGAATTTCAGCCAAAACATACTTAAAAATCTGAACTGAATTGAGGTAAATCACCAGATGAAATGGAAGCTTTTTATGAGCCTCATGTATCTCCTCAAAGTAAAGTGTAAGAACTGTTTATTTGTACTCTCAGACAAAGAGATACAGGGCTTTGCTGATTTTTGAATGCATTTTTCAAGTAGTCTGCACAAAAAAACTGATGCCTAGACCACAAAGAGAATTTTGTAGCCATGAGAGATGAGCCTTATAGATATATCCACAGTCAGTTTATCCTCAGGGACTTTAGACAAGACAGCTGATGTACCTGAATTCCCATTTTTCCTTCCTACTACCATCACCTGCAAACTCCTTCCATATCATCCACCTTTCTTCATCACTCCAAGAAGCATCCTTCTCTCCAAACCTGATGCTGCCTGATTGCCATCCACCACCAATATGGAACTGCTCAGGGTTTCATGCCAGCATCTTCTGGCCCCCTGCATTTTGTTCTTTCTGTCCTCTCTGCTTTTGGTGGCAAAAAGGTTGAGTAGCAGAAACAGGTACTATACCAAAGTTTCCCAAGGGATCTACAGCAGCTCAGAAACCTGTCTGGCCAGACAACATTTTTGTCAATATTTTTCTAGCAAACACTAGGGCATCTCAGATGCCATTCATGTTTATGGGCACTTTGTGACCAGCTTGGTAATACAATGATACACTTAATTAGAAATGGTTTCACACTGGACTAGTTAGGAAGGTTATGAAAAAAACCAACTTACACGTCTATTTAACATCTAAATAATACCACGCTGGGCTATTGGCACTAGCACAGAGCTACACAAGCTGAGAATCTAGTCCTTCATTTGCCCTTCTGATTATTAATCCAATTAAGCACTCAGTGGTAGATTTAACTCAGTTCTTCATGCCTACATAGCATCAGTCTAGTAAAAGGTTCTCCATTCTTCCCTTGACAAATAAATGTTTTATTTTTCTGCTCAGAAAAAGAACAATATTAAATAAATATTCTGTTTCCTGAGAGTAACTATACATTAGATGAGAGATAAAGCCAAATATAACAAACTGAAACAGGCAGAAAGCTTATTCATCTGCAGTACAGAGAATTGTTTGTAGTTTAATTCTACTAAATTCTTTTCATGCATTTCACAGTATTTTCTTGTGTTAGTAACTGCCTCACAGTAATGGAACTACTGATAGGAATAAGCATTATTTGATTTATATAAAATTAAGGAATCCAGCCTCAATATGGACCCAGCATGCAAACTGAAGTGTATGTGGAAGAGAGAACAGACCCATTCTCATACAATCATTTTCAGTTAAAAAAATAGAAAAAAGAAACAACAACCACTGCTTCCAAGACTGATGCTTCTTCAAATGGTGAGTAGTTGTCTGGCTGCTTTTCATTAGACAACAGCAACAGCCCCTGTGGGTGGCACAGGGCTAGAACTCAACAGTGCTAGAAGACATAGAGCTCTGTTGCACTCTCCACGCAGTGAAATGGAGGGTATGCCTAGTTTTAAACTAGTTGTCATTGTTTCATTTATTTGGGAGAAGTTTACAAAATTCTCAAAGTGCATATCTTCTTACATCACAATAACAGCAAACTAAGGTGATTACCTATTAGGAATATCTCCTTGGGGTTATTTTCACACCAGTATGGAGTTTAGACATTGCAAGACAGAGAGATAAGGCAGCCTGCACTGGAATTAGATGAGAACTAAACAGCTATTGCATCTCCTCCATTCATCAATCCTTTTTCAGCAGGGCCAGTATTTATGGCTGCTATCAGTTGCAGCAAAGACAACAATACGTTCTCAGGTAGCAAATTCTGCTCTGAGTATGAAAGGCCAACAAGACTAAATGCCTTTAAGTTAGGGGCTGTCTTCAAAAACTGCAGTTCTCCTAAACATGATTTTTCACTGTTTCTCTGCTTTTTCAAAACACTTTACTACAGTCTATCATATTAAGACAGCTTGACCAATGTTAACTTACATCCATTCTGGCAGACACAGATTAGAAAAGTGAGCATATTAGAGCACTCATTCTCAGGATATTTGTGGAGGCAGATTGTAAAACCTGATTCTAGCAAACACGGCTACATACTTCACAAGTAGTACAATTTATATCGATTCTTACTATGAGAAATTTGGCTTTTTCTGTAGTCTCATGCTTCTGGGCTGTAGAACAACAGTACACATACTTTATAAGGTACAAACTTCAGTAAAGAGCTAAGTGATATATAAATGCCTATGCTTTATTATCTAGAGTAAGACTAGGCAAATTATAAAAGAAATTTGCACCATTTGTTTGTTGTACATTTTCCTTTTGTAAAAATATTCCCCATGCTGGAACCACGAGCCAGCAGCTTCCGTGGTGAGACTTCTCTAACAGTGAATCACAGACACCACTGGCAGGGGAGGGTCAAGAATGCTGCCTACTTGAATTGCTTAGAAACTCCTGTGTCTTTTCAAAGTGTTCAAGTCTTTAATCTCTTCAGAAAAAGGTCTTGACAAAAAGAGCTTTTTTCTCTTTAAGTAAAGATATCTTTGGCAACCAGTAAAGAAACGGAATGTTAAAATAAATGGCTACATCACTAAATACAAACATTGCCTTAGAAAAACTGACAATGGAAATAAAAGTTTTCCTCAGTTTAAAAAGAACCAAACAAACAAAAAACCCAACCCAAAACAAACAAAAAAGCACAACCTGTATTTGATCCAGACATTATTTCACAAACTTTTTTAATGTACTTAAACTAGGAAAAGTCAAGAACCAAATTTTAATTTTTTTTAAACACTTATGGAGATGCTTAAAGCACACTGGATGAAGGCTTTCATTCTTTTTACAGAAGCATCAAAAGGAAGCCTGCCTAGCAATAAAATACACATGCAGACATGTAATTATATTTGAGACAAACTCTAAAGCTTTAAAAACAAAAACACAGAGCCTCACAATACACCCCAGGTTCTTTCTAGCTCCTAGTACCATAGCTCTTAGTCTCCTTCATGCGCTTGAGAAATTCCAGAGTTTCTACTCAAAACTGCTTCTTAAATCAAATATATATATACATACATACGTAAAACTTTATTTCAGTTTACTTTGGAGTTTAAATACTACATAAGTAGCCTGAATTTTGGAAATCTTACTAGAAGTTAGAGAATTTTAACTGACACTTTAAATGAGATTGTGGATAGTAATTACAGCACCCTAAATATTATTTTAAGAGCTTAGCATGTTTTTTATGGCTTTTGAAGCATCAAGCAATAAATAACAACTGAAAATCTCTTATTTTCTTCCTTTATCTCCCAGTAATTTATTTCTCTGTAAAAAGTTAAGTTTATAGTTGTGAGTTTTTTTAAATAAAAAATTAGTCTGATGGCTTCAGCATCACATCAATATATTCTGAAATAGTTTCCTTCTGTTTCTTGATTAAAAAAAAAAAAACAAACCAAAAAACCCAAACGGAAATGGAACCTCCATTTCTTTCAAACAGTTGTTTGACTTAAGCTTTTAAGACAGTCAGAAATCTGCTCGTATTCTCCAATTAGTTACTATTTACACTGTATTCTTCCACATCTACTACTGACACATAAATAATTCTACAGTGAAAGTCCATCTGCTGCTGTGTCATTTCAGCAAAAGTTAACAAAGTAGTTTTCAAGAACACTTAAACACAACTCAACTCACTTGCAAACTGCCCAGACATTCTTTTTTCCCCTCGTTCTCACTAATCCTGATGACAGTCCTATCAAGTTAATAGGATTCACAAAGTCCAGAGAGATCTTTATTATGATGGCATCAAAAGTTTAAGATTTAAAAGCATGGTAAGACTATAGGCTATATATACTACCTTAACACATTGATTAGCAATGATTTGACTTACCTGTGTATGGCAGCTCCACAGATACTGGAGAGAGAAGCATAAACTCCATCCCCAAAGACATAAAATTGCCAGAGAGGACAGTTTGCTGGGCAAAGGACATCTTCTGTCCCCTTTCTAAGGTCAAGTCCTCTTGTAAAGCACGTGATAGCAGTGGAAGCTAAAGAGAAAAGAACAACTTTTGACCTGAAAATCTAGGGGTCTGTTGTTGGGACTTCTCTTTCAAATCTCTCTACAGTTTCCAAGCTTAAAGCAATGTGTGAATTTGAAATTAGGTACAGTGCTTGTAAAGATGTCTTTGGAGCTTACAAATGTACAGTTATGACAAGAAAATACAGTTTAAAATTATTTATGGGAAAGAAGTGGCAGAAAAAGGTGGAAAGGGTAAAAAAAAAACCCATTGGCAAACAACATGAAAATAATATCCAAGGAACATTACATGAGGAATACCAATTCACATGTGTAAGTTTACTGCAGAGACAGAAGGGCCAGAGGAAGACCTTTGAGGGCTGGTGGACCACTGACATATGTGGAACTCTCCATGGGAGAATTTAAGGGACTCTGACATCCCCACAGTAATCTCCAGCCATAAGACATCTGTGAATCCCTTGGGAAATTCTGAATCTTCTCTTCAGTAGCATTCATGAAGCAGGCTGACAGCAGCATTTCCCTTAGCCTCTGCAATAAATCCTACTGAGGCCAGTGTGAAACAAAAAATAAAAAAGAAGAAAAAAAAAAGAAAAAAAAGAAAGAGAAGGAATCTCCTTGCTTCAGTAGTACAGTAACATCTAGAACATTGACATCAACTCATTACAATGAAGTTTACATCATTATCATTGTGCAAAAGACTGTCAGAACCACACAGTGAGATACAAATTATTTATTCAGCTGAGGCACATGCAATTTTTACATAGAACTCTGCCTTTTTTTAGAAATTGTTCCTCACGTTATCATCATTAAACTCTCACTGCTCTTGCCTGTGTGCAATATAGGTATGAAGACATATTTGCATCAGTATACAATTCTGATTGGCAAACATGTTTTTCCTTTTGAAAACACAGAGGTCTTTTATCTTGAATACTTACTATCAACATTCTCCTACACAAGACAGCACATTCAGCTTGTCTGGTAGCACGGTCGATTAGGGCTTTGACTTAGATCGATATCATAAGTCCAACCCATGACTAGCTGTTTATTCTGAACTTCCTAAGGATACATCTTGCCCTTGCTGAGCACTAGAAGGTGCAAGAATTTTTTTCTATATGAATGTGGAATATTACTTTTTCCCATAGCATTTTATCCCCAGGAGAGTATGTTTCAGGGATCAGTGATCTGACTCTCACCTGCTTCCCTGCTCACTATTTTTATTCTTACCCTAGGATGTTTACTGACCCCAACATATGCTGCTTGCATTTGAATGTATTTGGAGCATACACAGTTCTTCATCAAGGGAAGGAAAAGATCATACCTCCTGCTAATCTCACTGACTTTGGAATTGAAAAGCAGAACAGTTGCAGCCGGAGATGTACAGGGAAGTCTGCCTGTTCATTCTGGCTGCATAAACAAACACCTGTGTTCATCAACCATGCACACAGTTTTACTATTAAATATATATAGTCTTCATTGGTGCTATACTGAAACTATTTTAAAGTACCTAATCACATCTTCCTGAAAAGTCTTCGCTGCTATTTGTTAGCACAAAGATGGGACTTATATGTGCTAAATCTGCCTATATAGTCCAGAATAAGATAAAAAGAAAGCAGTAAGCACTTCTTTATTTTTCCTTCTCAAGATAATAAAAGTTGTCTACCTAACAAGACACTGTAAAGTGATTTAATCTGATTCTCAAGTATCCCAGGAAACAAAGAAGTTTCTTTTAGGACTTAGTATCACCTAGTCACACCCTCTCTGTGCACAGGCTTACACATTTGCCTTAAAAACAAAAGACGGAAAAATCAAGCAGAATCACCACTGTTCATACCTAGAAGCTCCACATTTTTATTGTTAAAAGTGCTATATTATTGGTGTTATGATAAAAGAAGTTGATTTGCTTTGCTGTTTTGAGTCCCTCAATCCTTTCACAAAAGTTCTACAAGTGTTTTTGGTAATTACTGGGTACTGATCAAGTAATATCCACCAAATGACAACTAGCAAGACCATCAGAATCAAACAGCAGCTGCAAAACTAGAAGTCCTTGGAGAAGTCACTGCAACAAGCACCACTAGTAATCTCTACTTTCACAGCTCTGCTTGTGCCATGCACCCCACAACATTTTTCCAGCCTCTAAAAGTGCAAGACACCACAGGAAGTTCTAATTCCTGTCATTTCTAATGTACTGTACTTGACTGAATTCCTTGGCTGGCTGTGCATACAGAGACAGTAATTACACATGTCTAGTTAACAAACCTTTAATCACTTGGAGATCTGTATTTCCCTCATCATCAAGTACATACTAATTACCAGCATGTGGAAGACTAATATTTTGCATCACTCAGATGATGAGGGGAAAAAAAAAATCTTTCTGTGTTTTACCTGGCAATGAAAATACAGAAAACCATTGTAGACCAGCCGGCAGCCTAAAGAATGTCATGATCGTTGTCTATGCATGAGAGGCAAGCTGCCAAGGGCAGGGTGCATGTTGCTGCTGTGTGCACTGAAGGGCTGACAGACTGTAGCTAGGGGCTTTAGCAGCTCATACGTCAGTTGGATCAGCACAGAGGTAAAAACACATACTTTGAAGCAGATGATGCTTTTAATTAAAAAGCAATGCCATTTTGGTTTTTTATGTAGGTAGATAGTTTTCTCTAAGCCATAACTCTGTAACTGAGACTAATATTAGAAACATTAGGTGCAGTATCAAAATGAAAGATTTTTTTTTTTTGCTACCACAATTAAGACTTACGATATCAGCTCTGCAGTGGATTTTGTTCTTCCCTGTTTGTTAATGCTCCATCAACCATCCAACTCATAAAACTACAAGCATTCTATCACAAACAGGAAAATGTATTAATGAGATCTGAATACTAGAAAATATACAAAAGTTCTTTGACAGTTTACATACTAATTATTCTCACAATTTTCATGTGAAATTGCTATTAAAATTGAAGAGGGTGTTTGCTAGTCTATCCAAGATATTTCAACATGGCAGAAACTGCCAAAGAACTACATATATATACACACAAACTGAGATAAACCCATGTTTTAATTGCTGCAATTTAAGAATGCAAGACCAGTAGTAGTGAAGGCATTTCTCTGAATATTTACATGATGCAATTCTCTAAATCCAAATATTTTTGGAAGAAGGAAATACGAGCTTGCAACTTCTGTAACTGATGTCCTTTAAAGGACTCAGTTCTAGACTCCTACCCATTCGGGACTCTCTTGAAGACTAGAGACCTATGCTCCATGACAGAAAATTAGGCCTTCAGAAGCATAACAAAATGACCATCATACAATCCTGTTAGGACACACACCCCTCAAACTTCACAGAAACACAGTACATCAGGGTACCCTATAAAAACAAAGTATAGAGAAAAGAAACTGTAATTCCTCCTGCTTTTAGCCATATTTAAAGGTAGAAATGAATGTCTTCCATCATTGTTGACCTAAAAAAGGAAAAAGAAAAAAAAGGCAAAGATTCACTTCTCTCCTAAAACAACCAGTTTTCAATCATTCCATCAGTTTCCATCTTTTTGATGTGTCTTCCTATGTACTCTGATTTTCCCATGAATATCTGCTTCTTATGTCAATCTATAAAAGTTCTCATTTAATTTTTGTCAGAAGTCACTGCTTTAAATTATTCTAGAAAAATAAAAGCCATAGCCAGAATCTGAGCTTTTCTAATCTTGAAGTTTCCAGGCACTGCTTCGGGAAAACAGTTTGCTTATGCAAAAGGAAAAAAAATAAATTATGTAGATTATTATGAAATAAATAATAGGAGCTCCTACAAGTAAGATAGCTTTATGAGCTGTAAAATAGACAAATACATCCCTATCATGCTTCTTACTCCTTTTAGTATTTGGCATTCTTTTTAATAAATGAAGATTTAAGGTCCTTTTTTATCTTGAGGCTTCAAACATGCTTGCTTTTTCTATCTTATGCAAGGAATACTCCCACATTACCTTATCCATACTTTAAAAAACCAGACATATGAGCAAATGTATACTTGTTTATATTTTGGAAATGATGTTCACAAATTGCACACTAATTCACGTAATCTTAAATACATATTCTGATCTGGACAAGGGCAATGGGATTTAAGAAAATCTGGTCTGGGCTATATAATTCATTTCAATCTGAGACTTGCCCTTTTCCGATCAGCTTAAGGCCACTTACTGGCACGTGCCAACATTCACCCACCTGCACAGTCTCAGGTATGGTAACCAGAAATGTTGAATTTGGCAGTATTTGTATACATTCCAGGGGAAGTACAAAGGAAGTTTTAAGATCCCCTACAGTCTTCCCAAACATTATGAATCTAAATACAGTAGATTTTCGAGGAAATTGACGTTCTTTCATTACTTACAGAACTTAAGCACTTCTACAAAGTTCCTGCAAGCTTTTAGTTCAATAAAAATGCTGCTGAATTTAGGCTCAGAATAATGGTGTGAGACCAATCTTGTAAAGAAATTGTTCACATTTTATAGTCTCATCCTGGTACCAATATTCCATTTTGACAATGTACCCTTAATGCTATTTTAGCTGATTCCAGATACCTTCAGGTTACAGTGGCTTCTCCAACCCTGGAGGAAGCATCACAGAAAACTTTTCATTTGTCTCCTGCCAGACTGTCAACACTTCATCTATAATGCATCTGTAAAATAAAAAAAGGGAAAGCAATTGGGGTTGGAGTAGGTTTTCTATTGCTGGGCATTTTTTCCCCCCTTTTTTAGCCACAGCCCTCCTGTCATATATAGCCTCTATCAGTTTAGCACTAAAGAATTTTGCAGCTTTTTGACTGAACACCAAATGAGCAGCAAATCCTGCTTCCTAATAGCTGTGAAATCATGAACAACCCTTCAGAAAAGCTTGAGGTCACTCACCTTCTGCAGGCCAGGCCTGCATCTGGAAGCACATTCTTCTGGAGGTTCCTGTCCTCCCTTGGTGAAAGGCTCCACAGGCAGGGGCAGACAAACTGCTTGCATCCTTCTGCCACGTTATTTCTTCAACTGCTTCCTATGGCTCCTGGTTCCCATGGAGTGATTGTGGCTCCAGGAGAGCCTGCTCTCCAGCAGCAGGGAGGCAGTCCAATAGGGCATGGTGCAACAGGCAGTCCCTGCCGTACACTGCTGGGCATCCTAAGTATGTTCGTTTGCTTTTCACGTCAAAATAATGGCAGGGCAGGTTTAAAATGTTCTTAATTAATTCCATGGTCTAAAATATGCCAGAAATCCTCAAAATGCCAAGCACTGCATGAGTGCCTTTAAAACACAAAACACACTCCCACTCACTCTTGCTATCGGCACTCCCCTCGATGGGGACACCTGTCACCACGGCGCTGCTTCAGCCTGTGCCAGAACGGAACTATCACCCTCGTTTGGAAGCCTTCCCAGACGTGCTCTGTGCCCCTCTGCAGCTTCCCCCCGTCCGGCTCTGGCACACCTGCCCAGCGGGCGCTCCCGGTGCATCGCGGCGAGGGGTGGCCAGGGCCGGGAGCGCCGGGCAGGGCAGGCAGGGCAGGGCAGGGCAAGGCAGAGCAGGGCAGGGCAAGGCAGAGCAGGGCAGGGCAAGGCAGAGCAGGGCAGGGCAAGGCAGAGCAGGGTAGGGCAAGGCAGAGCAGGGTAGGGCAAGGCAGAGCAGGGTAGGGCAAGGCAGAGCAGGGTAGGCACCCGCGGCCAAGCGACCCCCGGCCGGGCCGGGCAGAGCCGGTGCGAGGGGATGCGGAGGGAGGAGAGGGCCCAACTCACCTGAGCTGTTGCTCCCGCGCACGGGGATGGAGAGTAGCAAGGTGCCTGCGAAGAGACAGGGAATGTGTCGGGGCGCTGCTCCGCGCCCGCCCCGCCGGCCCAGCCGCTCCCGAGGTACCCACCGAGAAGCAGGGGGAGCCACATGGCGGCGGAGCAGCCCGCACCGCGGGGCAGCCCACAGCTGGGAGAGCAGAGCAGAGAACAGAAGAATGGAAGAACAGAGATGAGCAGCTCGCCGGACGGCTCACCACACCACACACCGCCCGCACCTCCGCCGGGCAGCCCCGCCGCGCCCGCTTTAAACCTCGGCGGGGGCATGAGCACTGGGGCGGGGGGAAGGAGGGAGCGGGCCGGGCTGTGTAGGGCTGGGCTGGGTAGGGTAGGGCTGGTCTGCCCCGCCGCCGGCCCGGCAGGTGCTCCTGTCCCGCCCCCGCCGGCTCCTCCCGCCGGGAGCGGCGCCGCAGTGCTTCCCTAAGGAGCCGGGTGCAGCCATCCGCATCCCTCCCTCCCCGGGAACTCGCCCGCTCCCGACGGCCCTGGAGGCGTGGGAACCTTCCCGAGCCCGGCGAAGCGCCTTTGCAGTTTGCCTTCGGGGCTCTGCTCTCGCACCGCTCGATATCCCCCCACCCACGGTTCGCCAACACCTCAATGCCAGGTGTCTTTACTCCAGATATCTTGGGAAATGAGAGGCAGCTGTCAGCTACTCCGCCACAACACCTGTCCCTTCCTCGAAGTTGAGCGAAGGGGCAAAGATGTCCCGAGCACCGCGAGGATCCGTGCGGCGCTCCCGAGGGTGGGACGGCCGCTCCTTCCCAGCCGCGCTCCCCTCGCCTCGTCCCTCCCGGTACTGCGAAAGGGAAAACCCTAATTGAAGCATTCTAAGAGATGCAAATACCCGAGCCAGCGTTTCGGGTATCGCTTGTGTTTGGTCTAAAACGTTGGCGCAAATATTGCAGGTGCCCACCTTCCATTTAAGTAAAATTTCGTTTAAATTAAAGAAACGTAAAGCAAAACCAAAACCACCACAAACCCCCGAAAACCAACCAACCAAACGAAAACCAAACCCTCCACTTCAGAGTCTGCTCCATCGCCGCAGCAAAATGCACTGCTGGCTGGCACTGATGTGCCCTGGGCAGGTCACTTGGGAATGGTGGGCAGAGAGGCAGAGGTGCGTGTATTTCAACGAATGCCTTAAAATTGCATTCGGCGCCAGCATCCGCTGTTTAACTTCTGCTGGGATGGCTGTTCCCAGAAATGAAGTTTTAAATATAAATAAGCTTTCAGACCTCATAGGGATTATGATTTGCCGGGGCAGAAAATTGAGGGTGGGTGTTGAAATAAACTCCGTGAGGGACACAGCTGGTCAGGGCAATTCGCTTTGGGGTTTTTGTTTTGTTTTGTTTTGTTTTTTGTTCTGTTTTTAAAAATGCGCTTTGTGGAAAATCTCTTCACATGACTGAAAATAAATATATTTGAGAATTTTGCGGTCCCTTCAGAGATATGTAGCCTGTAAGAACAAGATAGGAAGCATGACTGGATAAGTTATTCGTAATTTATTTGTTATTTATTGCTTTTCCGGAGTTTAATTCAAGCAAAGCACAGAAGCGGTGAGAACAGGATACCCTTTTCCCTTGGAGCTTTGATCGTCTCAGAAACACATTTTCATGCTTCCCACACAGGATAAAGGTGGCGATGCTTCCCTAATGACACGGTCTCCTACGTGAGCATCTCAAATGCAAAATTATTCAAGGCGGATGCAGATGTCAGGGTCTTATTGCTGGCATTTCTCTCAGCTTCTCCGAATCGTGAGATCTTGTCAAGGAATTTCTGCTGGTCAGCAGGTTCCTTCCTCAGCTAGAGGTGCCCTCGAGTGGGTCGGTCACCTTTCTCCTTCGGCGATCAGTTAAAGAGCTGGCAGTAGCTGCCAGGAGCTGTCCCCTAGCTCCCTCCCCTGCGGTGTCTCCCACAGGTGCAGAGGCCACTCTGCACAATTTCTGTGTCAACCCCCGTTCCGATTTTCTTAGAGCAGAGGTAGTTAAAAGAGAAGAGACACTTGCTCAGTTTTTATTTTTTTGAGGAAAAACTTCTGGGAAGCCAAAAGGCGCTCAGGGGACGTTGCCAGCCGCGGGGCGCCCCCCTCCCTGCAAGCCAGCGTGGCAAATATGTACCGTCTCTGATCCCTTCCCCATGCCCCTGCCCGCGCTCCCCACGCCCGGAGGAGACAGGAAACCGAAGCTCAAGCCCAGCCGGGTTGGGGGAGACGGTGTTGGCTGTTCTTGGGCTAATGCCTCAACTTCTCTGGTGGCAAAAGCAAACTGCTCCGCAGAGGGTGTACAGAGGGTCCGCTCTGCACACCCGGCTGAGGTGTTTGGCGCAGTGAAATGTCCCGGGAACGCCTTCCTCCGAAGGCCTAGGGAAAGGCACGAAGAACAGGGAGAGGCATTCCGTTTATCCTGGGCGATACGGGAAATGCCTGAATCGGGGGACATTGGCTGCCCCGCCACACAGCCTCACAGTAACTTCTCTGTCCTTTGTGTGAAGAAAGGCTTTGTGCAAAGATGAAAAAGGAGAGAAGAAAGCACTAATTAAACTTTCAGCCCTATATTCCTCTTGGAGATGGCCCTGTGACTTGCAGTTCACTCGCTGAGAAAATACACTCACTCATCCTCATTACAGTACTCCTTTACCTCCTCTTGACATTTTTCTTTCCTTTGATTCCCTTCATCTTCTGGAGTTCTGTGTTTCTGGCTTGTCCCTGCATTTCTTTCAGACCTCCAATGCTTCCCTTTACACTTTCTTCCCACAGGCTACTTAATTCATCCACCAAACTGTTCTGTATTGACTTGTACATGTCACCTTCAATTTTACATTTAAGACATACTGAGCAGTGCTTGAGTTTTTTGGGCATCAAGGAGTTGCCAGGAATGCTGGTATGAGACAGGCAAACCGATGTCAGGCTGGTGGAACACACATGGATGCCTGGTGCTGGACAGCTATCTGTAGCAAGGCTGTTTGATACCTTAGTAGAGAGGCAATTTGAAGGGACCTTACAGGGATACGTGGCGGATGTTACATTGCCCGTGGGCACAGTCCTTTTCCTGGTACCACTGGGCTCCATTTTTTAACCCACACCATCACCTTAGTTAGGCTTCTTAATAAGGGTTCATTTTTGTTTTGTTCCCAAATTATTGACTTGATAGTAAACCAAACAGAAACACAACCATTTAGGAAAAACACATAGAATACATAAGAATATTCACGGCAGAAGAAGGAAGCAAATGATTGGTGGAAGTAGCACCTAAAGCAAAGACTAGATTTTTTGATGCTTTCTGTGCTGGGTGGCTACAGTCTTGCCACAGTGTGCGCCAAGGGAAGTGCTTGTTTACTGCATGCATATATACAGTATTAAGCAGCACTAGAGCCCAGGCTGGAACACTGGAGCTCTGCAAGTGTTCCTGTCCCACTGTTGAAATGCTCCTTGGCAGCCCTTTGGCCCCCATCACCTGCCCAGCTGCCAGCCAGGGCTCAGCACAGGGGTTACTCCAGCCTAGGATCTATGTTGCCTCCTTCCTTTGGAAGCAGAGAGTGCTCACACACATGGACATGCACCAGACCACAGCAGCTGGCCCAGGCCCATGGGGGCACCTTGGCAGGAGCTACAGAGGCAGCAGACACCTCACCTGGCATTGCACAGCCTGGAGTTCCCTCCAGGAAGGCTTTTGTGCAGTGGGCTCTTCACCACGGCCAGAAGTAGCACGGAGCCACCCTCCAATGAGCACTGAGGAAGAGAGGTGGCTGCGTGCAGGTCTCTGCTTTTAAGAGTTCAAGCACGACTGCTAGCAAACAGTTCCTGATGGGCAGCAGACCCTCATCTACCTGCAATTTACGCCTTTTAGAGTATCAGTTTATTTTATACAGTAACTGCAGAGCTCTGTGAGGAGCGACTGTGAGACTTTCTCCTTTCCTATCAGGGCTTTCTCCATGAAGGGGCAAAAGACCACCCAGCCCTTACCTATGATCAGTACTGATCTCAACTCTGCCCTGTCCTCTTGCGTGCTCTCCAGTGTAAGCTGGAGGCTGGGTCCTATGATGATGTTTGAAGAGATTTTCAAAACAAAATGTTAAGTATGTTTGTTACCGTGGATTCTATTACTGTATTAATTCAAATAATTATCTTATATGTTTCACTGTCATGAGAATAAAAATGAAGCCTGGGGATAAAATAACGTAGATAAGGGCAAACAGATTAAATTTGCTTTACATACGAATTTTAAATACACATTTAAAACTATAATGATTATTTCAGAAGTAGTTAATGTCTCTGGATTCATCCTTGAACGCTTAGCTTGGGATATCATGAAGACTTGTGTTAGCCCAGCGGGTTTTTTTATTAACATTTTGAAAACTTATTTTGTGCAAAAACATTGAGGACTCCAAAATAATTAATAACGACAAGGATGGGGCTCCACTCCCATCTGCTGCCCATTTACTTTCCTGTTTCACTTGGGGCAGCAATGGCATTGTGTGCAGGAGTAAACTGCCAATCAGAACATCTGTTTTGTACACTGAGAACTGGAGATGCTGATCTTTGGGATGAAATCCAAGGCATGCTTTCTGGAAACAGAAGTTCCAATCCTGTTTCTGTAGCCAGCACCTGTAGTCTGAGGGTTCATCCATCTGTTCATTCAAGAGGCCGGAGGTATTTCTTCCTGTTTCAGGGGCGCACATTTCTTAGAGAAATATGTAGCTTTGTGTAAGTGAGGTGAATTTTTCTCCTTCATATAAACATTATGTTAATCCTGAATGGGAAGTGCCCGGTCAGAGCCTGCCTGTAGTCATATGGCTGTTGTTGAACGTGTGGCTTCTGTTATTCCTGGCTCTGCTGTGGGTGAACATGCTGTTCCTTCCACTTCCTTCAGTAATGGTCATCTGCACATTTTGAGGGTAATCCAGGGCACCACACACACACACACTGCAGCAATTCTTAAAAACATTAATTCCTTGTCTTTCTTCATGTGCACTTACATTTGCACATAATATTTGCAAGTCTTCATAAGCATAAAATACATTTTCTGATTAACTTTATAAAGTGAACATATAGTGAATTCATTTTATCCACTTTAACCCCTTATAACTGGAACAGAATGGGACAAGCAGTATCTGTGGGTTAGAATTTGAATTGGCACCTTTTCTGTTGATTGCTGTGATACATACAGGAAAAAGAGATAAAGGAGAAATATTTGTAAAGGTGCATGACATGCAAAGACCCTCTGCAACATGCCTTTATTGCTTATTCAGAAAAGTGCATGCTGCCAAAACTATCCAATATCTGGCCATTTTGACAAGCAGAAATATGTCACTGATGCCCCAAATCAGAATCATGCAAACCCATTTGTAATTCATATTTCATTGGGATTTTGAATGTCATAAAGTAATGAAAGTCAAAATTAGTTATAGTTCATTAATTGAAAGTAAAACCTATGATTTTCTAAGTAATTTAATCAACCTATACAGATGCTTGAAAAGAGTCACTTTTCAATCTCTAGAAAGAACAGACATCTTATTATAATCTTTTATTTAGAATACATTTAGCAGAATTTTAATAACAACTAAGTAAACAGATTTATGATACCTATCTATTTATGTGCCATTATATCTTATTAGGATACTGAGATTCTGATAACACACAGAGATTTCAGAAATAGTTGTGTTTCTGTCATGTTCAGTGCAATATAGTCCTGTACAAGAATAATGGTTGATCAAAATAGTCTCCAGAGATTAAATGTCTCTTTTTTTAAAATCAAGGGCACTATCATCTATCACTTAAAGGGATGAAATTTCCCTTTCAGATGTCACTTCATTGTTTATCATAAACACTTATGTGAGTTTTAAAATATTTTATACATAAATATGTTTCCATTTTGTTAACGAAAAAAACAAACTAATACCTTATGTTGTTAAATCACTAGTTTTTAAACTTGGAGTTTGATTTATACTTCAGAATTCAGCGTCTTTGTCATCTCAGCTAAAACTCATATCCATTTGTGGTAGACTGGCTTTTGCTTTTATTGTTGTTGAATTACTACCCATCTCCAGCAACAGATGGAGCTGCGAGTATTTTTGTGTGTATTAATTTTTCATTGTTGCTTTTCCCTCCTTTAAAAGTTATGTGAATACATTTTCTTACAATGGGAATTATTTGCCACAGCACTAATTTACCCTAACTCCAAGTTATGTACTGTTAGAAGCACAGCTTCACCAGTAACTTAATCTATGCTATGGAAAGGGTAGGCAAAGTGCAGAGCTGAAAGTAAATTGCTTACATTTTCCTTTCTTTGAAGGTGAGGTGTGTATCAGCCTTTGTTCTTCCTGCAGAGGAAAGGAGCTGTGGGTGGTTTGCAGCATCAGAGGATGATGACTGGGGATGCCTGAGTTTATCTGGTGGCTGGTTTTGTGTAGGTGTGAAGGGGTACTTGGTGATTCTTCTTGCATCGGGCAAAAGCAAGGCTTCACAATACTCTTTGTAACAAAAAAAATAGTTTAAAGGTAGAATAATTCAGAAACCCACCCTTAGCCGAGTTCATCACTCATCTCTGCTTGGGCAGATAACTGGAGGGATAAGAGGGCAAAGATGCCACCTACACAGGGATGTGCAAAGCGATGGTTTCCTTGAAGTGTAATGGTCTTAGTCTGCATAGCTGTGTACAGCCGCAGACCATGTCTGTCGGCAAAGTACAGCATTACCTCTGGGGGTGAAGCACTGCTTTTCAGAGGAAGGTTTAATACTCAGAGTAGATGACTTTAAGGTCCTCTAAGGAACCTCTAACCCTACTGAAGGGTTTTTATGTTTTATGCTCTGTGAGCATGTAGGTTTGGCTTTTTGTGAGGCTGTTCTTTGAGCCATTTCAGTGTACGTGTTGTTATGGGGAGAGACAAGCCTGATTGCTTTTGAAAGAACACAAGTTAGAGAGGAGAAAGCAAACAGTATATTAGCCTGTAGCTCTGCCACTCAATTCAGACAGATGATTTATTATACAAAGAGAATTCAGCACAGTGTTGGAGGGAATAATTAATTTCTTTAAAACTTGTTCAACTGAATGGTAGTTTCAAACTACCAGAAGTTTCTGGATTAGTTCATTAGGGTTATATTGATTTTTATTTCTGTCTTTTAACACTGCATTGTATCTTGGTAAATAGGTCTTAAAAGCTTATTCAGATCATGAAATCAAAGGGAGGAAATATTTTCCCCTCCAAAACTGCAGAGACTAAAAGACAGGAAAAAAACAATGCTTCTTTTATTTTAAAAAGTCATGCTGAATGATGAATACAGATTTTCACTTTGGTGCAAAACTTTTTTTTTCCTATCAGCTATTGCCAGCTTGAAAGAGATATAAAATACTTTGACCTAAGAAGTAGTGCAGAAATGAGTGGCCATTCATTTTTTTCCCATGAAGAGAATTTTTAAAAACAGATATTGCTATAGCACTTTGCAATAGAAATTTAAGATACGTTATTCATATATAGAGAGCATATTTTTGTAGGACTAGGATCTCTATGAACTCCTAAGTTCAGAACTGCTTGGAAAAATATTAAGAGTAACATGGGTTATGATAGAATTGTTGGAACTATTTAGGATGACAGCGCTTCCTTCCTTTGATGTCTCTGAGACTCACACCCTGTAAAGGATTTAAAGGCCTTAAACTCGTACGCTTTGTTCTCAGATTTTTGTTTTAATTCCTTCTGGTTTTACTAATATTTATTTCATTTCTTTTGACACTGTTGTCTGTGTTGGCTCTTAAAATCTTACTCAGATCATGATATCAAAAGAGAGGAAGTATGTTCTTGTATCTTCCAACTTGGCAGGGGGATTAATACTTAAAATGGAAGTGTGGCATGGGATTTAAAATTCTTATTTTGTTGCCTCAAGTATCATCAGCATTCACTGATTGCACATTTATTTGTATATATTATGACTTTTGCTACTGTGATGTAAGTAGTTTCTTTTTGTAATAACAATTGTGACATAATTTGATTATTGTTAGAAGAGTAAATAATAGGGTTTTTACTTATATCTGAATCAAAAATTAAAGCTTTTTATTTCATTTTGATCACAAATTAATTATTTTGTTTGGCTTTTTTCACATCAGGGTTTCAATTGAAAAGTAAATGGAATTTTGACTTGAAAATGTGAGCAGCTTAATTTTTAAAGCATTAACCCCCCCTGCTTTTCTGAAATGAAACATCTGATTTTGACATATTTTAATATTACTGTTAAAGATAAAAAAAAAATCAGATTTTCACCCCTAGATTTAATCTTATTTTGCAAAACATCTCTCCACAGTTCTGATTTCTGAATAATGCACCATTTGTAAAAAAATAAAGTTCTTCAGTTGTTTTTGCATTTTTATCCATTTGCTGTGAAATAAGTTCTGTAAGAAATATTTATATGTATCACTTGATAGAGTAGGCTATTCTGATGTACAAAATAGAACAGGCTCGATTTTTGAATTCAGTGTGTGTGAAGCAGTCAGTATCTGTCAGGATGGAAAAATTAAATCACTAGGGAAAATTTTGTTTTTCAAAACTGTGGAGAACTAATTAACAGAAACATAAAAATTATCAAAAGCTTTATTTATGTCTTAAGGGTTTCGCAGCCATGAAGGTAAAGGGGGAAAAAAGACATGATAGACAAGAAAAAATCAATGAAATATGAAAGGCATAGGGATAAATCAATAAATGCAAAGGGCCAGTCACTGATGGAGGCTTGAAGTTCCCTGGTGGGTGCCCCTTCACTTTTCCTTTCCAAGCCATCTGAGGCCCCGTGCAAGGGGTGGGCATTTGCTGGGGTAGCTGCATATCCTGCAGAGGGTCGTCCATCCCTGGGCACCTACAGGCCCAGCTTAACCAGCAGCTCAGGCTGCTCAGAGGGGATTACTGCATCTACACTGGGGAAACCAAACTTCGCTTTTCCACTGGAAAGTGGGCCAAGCAACCTTTCAGTATGTTTGGATCCTTAATTAGCAGGGAAATTAAAGGTCAGGACAAGTAGGTTAATCCATAGTTAACACTTGTGGTACTCAAGTGTCCACAAAACCAAGTGCTTTTTGTTTGTCGGCACCAGTGGCAGATGTGGCACTTGCACATGCGCACCCCCACCCCCCCCCCCCCCTCCACCTCGCANCCCAGATTTGGCTCTCCAAGATACCTGTTTTTATTAGTGGCATTTGATCTCTCAGTAATGAGGTAACCACACTACAGCCCTGTCAAAATTCCTTCCCAAGAATGGTACTTCATGTTCAGATTTTCAGTTTATGTCACACAAAGAGCTGTTATAACCCTCAGAAGTTGATTTATTGCAAGTGTTTCTTGCTGGGAAAGACTATTTTTATTCACACACATATTTTTAACTTTTACAGGGGAAGATTACATTCTCAACTTTTGTTGGTTGGTTGGTTTTTTTGTACTGCAACTATTTAATTAACATTAATTGGTTGCATAAGAATTAAGAGTGTCTTTCAGGAAATGATGCTAAAGGAATTCTTAAAGATACTTCTTTAATGTTTCTGATCCAAATACAGACAATTTCTTAAAAGGACATTAGTAGGAGGTCCATTCTTCAGCTTTATAAACATTTTTATGTCTCACTAAGGCCCACAAGACCTGGGATAAGGCCAATATAGACCAAAAACAAGTTGGTTGATACATGTGCAGGACTTAAGGCCAATATAAATGCACCTATGAAGTGCATGTGTATGAAAAATCTAGAAAAACAATTTGAAGAAGACCACCAACAAATAGAACATTTCTTTCATGTGCCTGAAAGAGAATCATTGCAGAGGTGTTCAGGCAGTTTTATTTGTAGATTGTAGTTTACCATAGAGCAGGAGAGAAAATAATGTTTTCCAGCTATGTCCAATCTGGAAGATATAAAAAATAACCTACTATGCCACATTGGAGAGAAACATTAATTTTTTAAAGGAGTTTTTGCAACTGAAGCTGTTGTTAGAATGCAAGAAATCCATATCTGAATGTATGGTGTTACTTTGCAGTACACGTCTGAAGAAATATTTAATCATTTAGTAAATGCTATAAACATTTGCTAAGCTGAACTGATGAAATATATTGTCATTGTGAATGCTGTACTTCATCAGAAGATTTTAATAATGCTTGAAAGATAACCCAAATATAAGAAAGCTCCCCTTCCACCTGCTAGGTGGAAGGTGAAATTGTGGTAGGTACAAGACCCAGGGGCTGTAGCCCATAGCTGTGTTCACATGAGTCATTCTGAAGGCTGTGACAGTGAGCACTGTTCTGCCCTAGCAAGGGTTGCAGCTTCACACTGTTTGTTAGGATTAATTCTGTACTCCAACTTTCAAAGGGAAATGTCACACTAATGCCAGCATTTATCAGTATCCAGCAAAATTTGGAGACAATGAGTCCTTGCTCTTTCAAAATCAAACACTCCATGAAGCAATTCTTTCCCCAGAAAGGGATTTGCTCTCATTGTCGCATTTGGCATATGCAAAGCCACATCTAACTGTTTTGGGTTTTTTCTCTGCTTCCAGGAGAAAAAAGCCCAAATGCAAAAAGCCCAAACAAACAACCTACCCTCACAACCCCAGCTACAAAAAATACATTGTGCCGCAGCTGTCCCTCCCTTCCCAAGTTTCCCTGTTTTCTGTCCTTTATCGTTGGAGATAATGCTTTCTTTTCACTGTGAATAATTATTAGATACTTGCTCTATGCACCTTTTAAAATGAAAAACTATTCGTTTATTTGAAAATCTCTGCAAGTTTAATGACATTCGAGTTTTTGATTTTTAACTTTGCAATTCCACTCTCAGTAAAATTTCAAAATCAAAACTATAATTTCATGGGGACATACGTAGTACTGAATTAGCTCAGTTAATTTTCTCATTAGGAACCACAATGGTAAGGCACTATTTTTCTGGTTTTTGAGGAAAATAGAATATATAGAGTGTATTTTATAGTATAAGTTTTGTCATGTACTTCAGATATAAGAAGACATCAAGACATGTTAAATGGGATAAACATGCATGCTGTTGATAGGTAGAAACTGGATTGGGCATGTTGGATTTTATTCCCTGGGAAATATTCATTACACCCTTATTTTGGACTACAGGCTTATCTGATAATTTACCTGTTAATTGCCTTTGTCTCTCTCTGCAGGTACTACAGAAAGCAAAGGAGTAATTTCATTCAGATGTGCCTCACTGAAAACAGAGGTAACTAAGGGAATCCAGCTTGCTTTTGACTTGGGAACCTCTTGCTAGCATGGCTGATATCTGACAGAAAGAAGATATGGTACAAGGTTCAGTAAGACAAAGTGCTGGGTGCTGTGCTTGAGTCACGGCAACCCCATGCAGTCCTACATCCTTGGGACAGAGCAGCTGGAGTGCTGCAGTGGAAAAGGACCTGGGCGTGCTGGTCAATGGCTGAACCACGAGCTAGCAGTGTGCCCAGGTGGCCAAGAAGGCCAATGGCATCCTGGCCTCTATCAGAAATACTGTAGGCATCAGGACTAGGGCAGTGATTGTCCCTCTGTACTTGGCACTGGTGAGTCTGCACCACGAATGCTATATCCAGCTCTGGGCCATTCACTGCAGGAAAGATACTGAGGTGCTGGAGCATGTCCAGAGAAGGGAAACAAAGTTGGTGAAGGGTCTAAAGAGTAAGTTGTATGAGGAGTGGCTGAGGGAGCTGCAGTTGTTTAGCCTGGAGGAAAGGAGGCTCAGAGGAGACCTTATTGGTCTCTGCAGCTACCTGAAAGGAGGTTGTAGTAGGGGGAGTGTTGGGCTCTTCTCCCAGGCAGCTTGCGACAGGGCAAGAAGAAATGGCCTCAAGCTGCACCAGGGGAGTTTCAGGTGGAACATCAGGAAGAACTTCCTCAGTGAAAGAGTGGTTGGGCATTGGAATGGACTGCTCAGGGAAGTGGTGAAGTCACCATCCCCGGAAATGATGAAATGATTGGATGTAGCACTTAGTGCAATGGTTTAGCTGACAAAGTGGTGCTAGGTCGAAGGTTTGACTTGATAATCTTGGAGGTCTTTTCCAACCTGAATGATTCCTCGATTCTATTCTATGGTTCTGTTATTTAGGAGATGACAGTCCTCTCTTCCATAAGTAAGTACCTTCACTGGTCTTGTGTCTAGGATCCCATTTGCTGTTTCCTACCATGTTAGGGTGACCCAGAGACTCTGGACACTCATGAATATCCTGCCTCCATGACTAGTAGGAAGTAAAGCATGGATTTCCATTGTGTACACAGCTGAATTCCACACACCACTGTGAATGAGATTTATGGAAAAGACTATTAAATGTGTGAGATGATTTTGCATTGAAAGCTGAAATCAGGATGGTAGTATAGTACCAGTCAGATGACAGTTTTCATATACTAGGGTAGATGTGGTGTTAGTGGGTAGAGGAGCAGTCAGGAAAATCAGAGATGAATCTGTAGGTGTTATACATATCAGTCCCAAAAATTTTAGGGACAAATTAAAAAACTGTAGATGAGATGTATTGCTGCAAAATTCTGCTAGAACAACAGTAGATTGCAGATGCAATTTTTTTATGTCTGATACTGCTGTGGCAACAAGTTGTCACCTGGAGTTCAGAAAAAGAAGCAGTAAATTTTTGAAAATGACAGTGAGACCAAGTGAGGAAAGCACAGAAAAAGAGGCAGAGAATGGGGTTTTGAAAAAAAAGACCAACAAGTGGGATCCATGGGAGAGAAAAGGCAGGAAAAAGAGAACTGTTTAGACAGGCTGTATTTGTTGTTCCTTTTTCCTGCTTGCCATCTGAAGCACTGGTCTTATTGTACTCTCCTCAAATGCTTTGAGGCTTTTGTCCAACCAGGAGTTACCAGAAGGAGCAGGCAGACATGGTGAATATTTATTGACTTAACCGGAGTATAATATTTATAACAAGGCAAAAACCTTTTAGTTACATGGCAAAGAAACAGGATTAACTAAAAACCCCAAATCCTCTTTGGCTGCAATACCCATCCCTGATCAGTCTCAGAGAGCAAGAGTTGCAAAATTATTAAAAAGAATCTAAAATTAAATACTAAAATGGCTAGTATTGATGTCTTATTTAGGTACAGAAGCACTACTTGAATCAAAAAAAAAAAAAGCTTGTTTATGCAGCCAGTCCTTCAAACAGGCATCCAGGGGAAAAAGGACTATTGCAAAAAGCATGGAAGTGCTTAGAGAACAAACAGTCCAAGGATGTGCGTTTTTACCTCCCTGCTCCTCTCTGAGCTAGGAAATTTCCTCTTAATTAAAAAAAATTCCTCGTAGCAGCTCATTCCCAGAAGTCCAGAGAAGAGAAAGAAGTGTAGGAGTCATCAGTCAACAAATAAAGGAGAGGGGGCTTCTCAGGAAAAGGTTTTGTCTTCCTCCTTCTAGTGTTTATTTGGTGCTTATTGTGCAAATGCATGGCTACCTCTCCAGACTCTGTGAACGGGAAAGCACTGACGAGTCTCAAGTGCTATTTTCCCATCTTTTAAGGGCTGTACCCCCCTTCATTCCTAATTGAGGGTGTCTTATTTTTATTGGTGTGCATATATTTTTACTTATATCTGAAAGGTACTAGTATTTTGTCTCTATGATGCTATCATTAGAAAAGTGGTCTAGAAGGTGAGGTGTTACAATCACTGAAATTAAGTGCTTCTGCTGTGGATAATGGCCATGCAATTTATTAGCAGAGATTTCTCCTGTGAGTATCTCTGGCATGCTGTGACTCAGCTTACATGGAGTCCTTTACAAGAGGCAGTTAATTACACTGAGAGGATAAAAAAGTGAGGAAATGGTTATTTAATGCTGCAAGAGACCTCTGAGTGTATATTTAGCAACAGGGACAGAAAAAGAAAGATAAGGTATTCTAATGGCTTTTAAGCATTTTGAAACTTAATTGTTCTCTCATGGCTATGGCAGAAAGACCTGTATTCTTTCTGCTGTGTAGATTGTACGGGCAGTTGTTAAACATGGATGTAGTTTCACAATTCACTGCCTTTAGGGGAAAAGCCAGGTTAAAGGGTCCTTTGTATTCTCCACCCCCAGCCACGCTCTTGGAAACCCATTATCCTGCACTACACACCCCCAGGTGCATAAAGGTTTGCGAGGCCACCCTGACACAATCTGAAGGGATCCAGGTTAAAAATAGGTCTCCTCAAGGGTTATTTTCTGCAATCCGGTTTACCCTGTGCCCTTGCAAGCAGTTGTTGTGGCATAGCTGGAGAGGGGAAACTGCGGCGGAAGAGCAGGACCACGCAGCCGGAGGAGGGAAGGAGCAGGTGATGCCAACCTCCTGTGGCCCAGGGCCCGCAGGATGGGCTCTGCTGCCGCTCACACCTTTGGAGGTGCGGGTGTGACCCTGTTCTTGCTGAAAACAGCAGGCATGGAGGAGGTGGACTTCTCATCTCAACTTGCTCTAACTGCAAAAGTTCTTTCTTGCTGGATTTTTCTCTGTGAGAATCCTTTGCTGTATCTCTCCTAATAAATAGTTCTACAGCAGTCTTACATGAACTGTTGTTTTCCGTGTTTTCATGTTGGATTGTTTACGTCAATTGCCTGTTCACAGGGAAAATTAGAAATCTGCAGTAAAAAAATAGCAACTGAGAATATTCTGCCATAAACCAACACAAAACTCTCTTCTGATTTGGGTACATAACTAAAACATAGGTCTTTAAAATTTAATAGAGGTTTTTGGATGTCTTCAAGATATTTGAAGTCTCAGCTGAGCAGATTTTTTATGTCAACAATTTTTTTCTGTTTCTGAATAATAAAATTGACTAGATAAAAATAATTAACAAAATTAATTTTTAAAATAGTTTTTAATTTACAATTTTTAAATTTCAAAATTAAAAAATAGAGCGATTTGGTATATTTAAAATATTGGCCACTTAAATTAACTGAATCTGTTTTTTTGAAAAATTTGTTCTCTTGAACTGGGATCATGGCTTGCATGTCACTTAAGTGTCATGTGACAGTTTATTTTTATAATATTAAATTTGTGAATATTTATGCATTGTCCACTTGGCTGCAAGGCTCATGAAAGCGTGTGAGAACAAGAAAAATGAATTCTCCCAGTCTGAGTGGGGCCTTAATAAGCAATGCCTGCCCTCCAATGTGACCAGCTTGGCAGACTTAGAAACCACTGCACAAATCAAAAGATCCAGGCCCAAAGCATCTCATTTTATTATGAGCAGTAAAAAAACCCATAGTCTTTCAGTTCTTGCTTGATCAGTTATTTAGAATGAAAATTCTACCTGTATTGATCTTGTTATTAATTAAGAACTGCTGTAACTTCCAACTCTTCCCAGTCTCACAATCTTGTGGTTACAAGGTCTGGTTACTCTTCCTCTTCTGGACCTCAACTGTATTAATTCTAAAGCTTCAATTCATAAAACTTCAGGATCACTTTGATATCACCAAACTCCGTTATCTACCCTCTGCTCTTTATCTGCTGTTGTGGAGAAGACTGGTTGATCACAGGCACATCCCACACTTGGATCCAAGGAAATTAAATTTCCTCCTAGTGGCTGCATCAGCTGTCTTCTCCATGTTGACCTGTTTCACATTTTTTGCACAGCAACCTCTTCTCTGTGGAGAGACAAATTTCTTTGTCTCCCAATACTGGCATCAGGTTGATCATGTCTGTTCTTTCAGAACTGCAACAGCTGTATCCTCCTGACGATATGCATAGAGCAGTCAGAAACTGATCCTGGGGATTAAAAACAGTGGGTCTTGTGTTTAATAGGTGTCAACCTACACAGGGAAGAGTTTCCAACCTTCTGACCACCTGTTGCTCCCATCAAGTGCCATGGGCATTAACAAACATTATGGGACTTGGTCCAGGGCTAATAAGAGCAATTTGTCAAACGAGTTGTCACATGTGAGTTCCCCATGCACAGGGTGACTAGTCTGTAAAGTTTGTTGTGTGCAGAGAAGCTGAGATACTGATTGAAAACTTGATTCTTATGCTACAAAACTGACTGGCTATCAGTGTGGGTGTTAAAATAATTTCAACAGTGCTTCCATTGAATTTCAGCAATATTTAATGAGAAAATTAAAAAGTAAAGCTATGCTAAGAGCAAATTCCAACAAAAAGCTGATGATAAGGTTTTAACGTTGTAGTTGATGTGTTTTATTATACCCAGAAAAATACTAACTGACATTCTAGTGAAAATGGGGTTCATTTTACTGTTTTGTCATTATTGGTACTAGGATACATACAGCTTCAGCAGTTAGGAGAGCCTGCTACTTCTCTTAGTGCAGATGTTATTTCATGGAGGGAGCAGACATATAGGAAGCTACATTTCCATAGACTTTTAAGTACATATTAATAGAAGGATCATGGTTTTTTTTAAAGGGAGGATAATGGGCCAACAGTGGAAAATTAAGTGTCTTACAAGTACTGTTGAAGCAAGAGACCTATCATGTTACCATTTTAATGAGGCCATTACAGTGCCAGTAATCTCTGCAAAAATAATCTGTTGACAGACATTCACAAAAATGAATAGAAAGAAGCCAATAATCAGTTATAAAATACTGCTTCTAAAAATGCATTTCTAACACTGATCTGATAATTCAAAACAGTGGAAGATGCTAAGCTCATCTGAGATTGATTCTGGTATTGAGTACTGGAAGAGACTTTGATTTTACCTTTTAAAACTAAGAAAAGAAAACTCCACCAAAGTAATCCTAACAATCAAGAATGTTGAGTTCTGAGACAATTTCCTGCAATGATAGAAAATGATGTTTAAAATATTTTGCCTTTTTTATAACAAATTACACTCCTGATTTGTGAGAGTATCTCACTGGGAAGCATTGCACTGATATAGGGGTGATTCAGCAGGGTTGTGGAGTTTCTGTTCACCGAAGGCAGACTGACTTTAATACAGCTCAGTTATAGTCATCATAAAGAATAATTATACTCCAAATTCCAACATTACACTTAACCTTATGTTGCTAAACCCCATCTTCCTGAGTTGCATATGCCATTCTTGCTCCAGTTTTCTGCCTGGAAAGAGATGACTAAGTATGAAAATAGGTGACTATAAGTGTATCTTATACAAACTACACACTACATGCAAACTGACTTGCCGGCTGAAGCAAGCCAGCTCGATCAGTAAGCAGTGAAAACCTGTCGGGGGCAAAGGGGTAACGGGATCAGAATGGGTATAGTTCTAAGTCAAACTTCACAGTGGGCACAGTCCATAGAAACAATCTAACAATTATGTGAACACAGGTCATTAAAAATATGGATATAGCCTATATGCCTAGCAGACTAAGTCAAACCTAATAGCGACTTTAAACATAAGAGAAAAAGGTTTAATTTTCTCAGCTTCTATGAAGATTTTTATACTTTGTTTTCAAAAGTAAAACCAATGACATTTCTCTTTTTAGTTTTCATAAATAGAGACAGATTTATATGCAAATGACCCCTTGTAACTAATCCTAGAATCTTGCATCTGCCAAACTGC
Source organism: Campylorhamphus procurvoides (assembly GCA_013396655.1). Taxonomy (NCBI): domain Eukaryota; kingdom Metazoa; phylum Chordata; class Aves; order Passeriformes; family Dendrocolaptidae; genus Campylorhamphus; species Campylorhamphus procurvoides. The sequence continues at coordinate 767,918 of WBMV01005184.1, read as the reverse complement.
CAGAATTTTGTCCAACAGCTACACGGCTTGGCAGAAAAGACATATGTAAATACACACACACACATATATAAGTTTACAGAACATTCTGCCATCATGTTACTTTGTGGCCTGGAAAAAAGTGGTACTTGGAAGTTTATGAAATGTTACTAAGAAACTTTTGACTTATGATGTAGATGTATTCTACCACAGGAATTTGAAATCTTTCACAAGATTTTAGAGCATGATAAGTCAACAGTTTATTTCACATGCATTGGTGAAAGCTACAAAGCAAGAGATGAAACAATTTGTTTGCAAGAAGATTGAAAATGACTAGTTTCTGTGGTTTTCCTGAGCCTTGGGACAAACTGATTTCTCACAGGGCCTGATGAAGCCGAGGTCTGTACTGACAGCACAGATCCTCGTCAGCAGTATAGAAGCTTCTAGTCTTGTTGGCCTTGATCTCCTGCAAAGCTTGCATCAGTCCTCTCTGCTGAACCACACAGCCTGCTCTTGGGAAATTGAGGCTCTGTTACGAGCTTTGCTAGTTTTGGAAAAAAGCCAGCTAAGCTCCCTATACCTTGGTTTTCTCATATCTAAACGAGGGATGACAGGTCTGTCTTTGGTGATGTTGCTGTAAGACAGCTGTACATGTGCATATCACTGCTGTTATTATTTGTGAGTTTGGGACTAGTATGACCAGGTTACTCAGAGAGGCAAAACCTCAAATCTTTGAACATTCATTTATGCTCAGGTATTATGCATTTTTTTTCTGGTAACTACTAAAACTCAGACATTAATCAATTTACTAGTCAGTCCATATGTATACAATGATGCAACTCTGATGCCACACGACTGGCTCTGAGAGCTTTGGTGGTTCTTCCCTCCAAGACTGAGATGGCTAGGCTCAGAACTTCTCTGCAAGGAAAGCTTTAAGCTTTCTCAAGCTCCACGGTGTATCACTGAACTGTCGGTCAAGATCTGCCTGGTTCAAAGGATTGTTTTCTCCTACCAAGGATCAGCCTCTGTTCTGGCTTTTCGAGGGGTGTGTTATGAGCTGCATGTCACAACTTGAATGTCAGCCTGTTCCAGCTTGTTCAGAGCAGTGCTACCTGCTGGTAGGTACTGTGCCAGTTCTCTGATTCCTTCTCAAAGTTGCAGACTGGGTACTGTTAACTTAATGTTAACAGTTTTTATTCACTTAAGCCAAATAAAAGATGTATTTTGCTTCCTAATCTAAATCAATCAGTCATAGTAAGTCTGGGTATGAGAAAAATAGAAATAAAATGCAAATGGACCTTCATGCTACATTTAGATCATCTGATGAAATGTAAATTACAGAAATGTGAAATGTAAAATGTTATTGTGGCAGTGTAAGAATATAACATCAGGAATAGGGATATAGAAAACTTAGTTTCAGAATCCATTAGTAAATGGAAGTTCGGTGGTGTTTGAAACGGGATGGCATACAGAGCCACGACACTTTGCTGTCTTTTTGAGTGCTAGCAGAAATACTTTGTACTTGTAGGGGGGAAATGACTGTATTGGGACTGTAAAGGAGCTAATATCCGCAGGTTTGAGCTCTGACATGTCCTGTCTGTGTCACCCACAAATGGTATGTGCACTAGCCCATCCCATTTTCTGTTTTCCCACAGAAGGAATGAGAAGCCCATTAGCATGGAGGAAGATAAAATCGTCCTTTATTGCTTCCTCTGGATAGTCAGTGAACCAGGACTGTGGAAACCCACACTGTGCACCCAAGAGAAGGGCTAAGACAAGCACTGTGGAGCACAACAGCCTTAGCTTGCAGATACAGTCAGCAAAAGCTGCATCATGGTGACCACCTCACTTCTTTGCTTCCATGGAACTTGAATTTGCTCCCCCTTTTTCTTCCTTCCGCTCAAGCACAGCGCTGTGCAGACATGGGAGCTGCTCCTTGCCCAGCAGCCCCAGGCCAGCAGGCTGCAGAACCCTTGATTTCAGGGCACACAGCAGGTATAGGCTGACATAAAGGAAGCAATTTATTTCAGCTGAGGATCTTGTTTGTCTGCTAGTTCGTTACATAACCCCTTCTGTAGTTTGGCTTATTAGTTCCATTTTATTTACAGGCAAGTGAAAGTGTCTACACTTAAACTAAAGCTTTGTGTCTTGACAATTTTTTTCCTGCTAAATCCCTGCTGAAAGAATTGCTGTATCTAAGAACATTCTGAAGATTTGAATATAAACACTCCACAGTAAGTCAATGTCTGTTTTACTTGTGCTATATCATATTGCACTACATCTGTTGACATTTAGTCATTTCAAATGCACTTTTATGCAGGCAGAAGGTGTAAAACATGTAGTCAAGTATGAGAACTTGTTGTATGTTTTGCTGTATTTCAGTGAAACAGTATACCTAGAATAAATAAATGTAAGTGATACTTGGGATTTGTTTCTTTTTCCTCTGTTGAGCCCTGAAGTGAAAAGCTATGTTATTCCTTCATGTCATTTCTGTTTTAATTATGTAACATTCCCAGAGAAATTGGCAGCTAATTTTGGTAGAAATTGTAGAAAAAATACTTCCCTCCCTTCCCAAATGGTAGTTTTGCAACATCCATAAGCTTGGTTAAAAAAAGATATTACAACTTGGAAAACTGACATTCATGACTGTGTCAGAACTGTTTATCTGTGTTTTCGGGTTCTCTGGTGCTTAAAAATTTCCCTAGCTGATCTGATTCCTTCAAAATGCTTCAGTCCATGGAAACTAGAAATCATATGCTTAATAAAAATACATTTATGTATTTTAGGAAAAGGAATAAGAAGAAGTAACATGGCAGGATAAGGAGGACTGGAAGAAGAAAGCAGTGGGAAAAATTATGAGATCAAAGCTTAACCCTGTTTCAGTCACTTATTTTGCTGGTTTCAGTTATCAAAATGCTAGTGCAGTTTTCTGGGAAATGTCATCTTATATAAAGCTTTGTTTCTAGTGACAATTTAGCACATCAGCTAAGTGGTAGCTGGAATTATTGACTATGGTCTTCTGTGTGAGGCAAAAGTCTTGGGCTGTGATACCTGGGAAGACAGGAATAAATAACGCTGTGGAGAAATGGGTGGTTGTAAATAAGGACAGGATGTAACTCGGCTGGGGTTTTTTGTTGGGTTTTTATGAGAAGCTGAAGAAGGATCCAAGAAACATTCTTGGGTTATTTTGAAGATTAAGGGACTGAAAGAATTTTATTAGAACTGTACCAGTTTTGGAACGTTTACCTAGTACATAATCTTCAACTACTTTTTATTATGTTTCCCAGGCTGGTAAACTAAATGGAGAATTTCACCAGCATATTTAAAAGTGCAATGGTAGTGCTAGGGAAGAATAAGCAGTAGTAACATGTTGGTGGGGTTCTTTTTTAACCACCTGTACGCTGTGGAAAGTAGTGAGTGTTGATAAAGAGAATGTACTGTAAGGTAAAGGTATTTTCTATATGGCTTAGATGTGCAATCTTGGACAAGAAAACATGACCAGTGCATGACATGCTTTCTAGTGGGAGAACAGGTCCCTCACTCTTCAGATCCTTGTAAAAGCCCTGCTATAAATCCATGAAAACTACATTTCTCACTTCCCTGGGGATGACTGCTCCACCAACTGTAATATGCCTCTGGTGATATCCACCTGAATGAGAGCACTGCTGGGACCTAGTCAGGTATTGGCAGAGCTGGAATACTAGAGTTTGCCTGGATTGATTGGAGATAAGAAAGACATAATTAGACATGCAAGAATAAGTCTTTGCTAAGTAGAAAAATGAAATCTGCATCATGTGGCAAATACATGATCCAGCTGTAGCAAATCAGTTTTACCTGTGAACTGCTTTTCAGCTCATATCATCTTCAACTTTGTCACCAGATTTCATGCTGTCAGCCAAAATGTTATTGAGCCTCACACTTGCAAAGATCTTCTTATTTGAAAGTGATTATGTTGAAACATTACAAAGACCATATTTAAACAGGATTAATTTATTTGTGCAAATCAATCAAAGGCATGTTTGTTTGATTTTTTTCATGAGATCAGTCTGGCATATACTATGCCATTGTTAGTTATATGTTGAATTTTACTGCAATTACATCCTTCATCAAAGTATCTAAGTAAAATTTTTAATATAGTTGATTATTCTCTTTGAGTAAAAAAAGATAAGAACATAATATGAATCTAAGACCAGTGGGACCGAGGGAGAGGAAAAAATGAAAATTACTGTTTTCAGAGGGCTAAATCCAAGCCAAAGTCCTTTCAGGTCTTTGGCTCTGGGAATTGTCTTCTGGAGGGGTCTCTAGAGTACTCTGTCACCATATCTACTCTAGTTACTGGGGAGGTAGCCCTGAAGTCTGCTGGGTTTGTGTATGTGCTCTGAAGAGTGTGCCAGTTTCTGAGGTAAATGATTTGGATTAGCTTATACTCTTCCTGGAAAGCCTTTCAGTGCTGATGGAAGCACTCTGCAGTCCCACAACTCCTTAACAACAAAATCTTCTTTAGCACTGGCTTTCCTGCCTCTTCTTTGACCACAGCAAGGAGGCATAAGGGATTAAACCTCAGTTTTCTAGACTCTCCTTTACATTTGCTGCATCCTGCAGCTGTTGCAGCTCTTCCCGTAGTGTGAATGACATGGGAACATCACTCAGAGCTGTTGGCACCCTGTAGAGCAGCGGGCTCCAAGTGATCGATGGGCTGGAGTGCAGGATCATTAATCTACCCATAACCCTAAACACTGAAGGCAGATATCCTTGCCCTGCACAGATCAGCTCAGCTCTGGCTTTTTTTCCCCGAAAGCTTGATTTGCAGGGTCTAAGTCCTGGTTGCCATCTGGTAGCTGTCAGCTCTAAAAGAGGGAGTCCGGAGAATCAGTGTAGAATGTGGCAAAGGGTAAATCCTTTGTAGGGCCTTGAAATGCACAACTTTCATGGTTTTGGTATTAAATCAGACAGAAGAAAAGCTACAAACAAACTAGAGAGAAAAGGACAGAGTTTTACAGGGTGTATTGAAGAATATCAACAATAGGGTTTATCTGGAATCAGAAGCAGTGTGGAAACATTAGATTTTCCTGTGTACTTACATATATATATGTATATACACAATCCAATACAACCCTTTGATAACACTGAAAATGTTGTAATGTAAATTCACTTTTCTTTTTGTATTCTTCCCCATATGTTAATCAACCTCATAACTAGCTCATAAAAGAAATATAGGATTAAAGAATATAAATTTGTGTAAATAAAATTATTCTTTTCATATTCTGCCTTAAAATATCTCATAATGCAAATAGCTTCACTGAGTGTGGCTGCAATGTTCAGTGTGAGAGTTATTAAAAATTTACTGTTATTGCTATGCTCACTAAGCTGTAATAGAAAGCAGAGCAGTTTTAGGATGTGGATAACTCCAAAATCATAAGCAGCCAGAAAAAAATTGGACGTTTTAAACCCACCATGTTTCAGGAAAAATGTAGGTAGCCCTCAATCCTTATTTCCCTGAACTGTTTATTTATTTGGTATTTGTCTCATTTCTCAGTGACTTTGATTTTTTAAAATTACATTTCTCCAAGATTATTATTGTTATTAAATTACTAATAAACTTGATCCTATCCAAGAAGGTTGTGAAGAATACTTCTCACCTGACAGTCTCAAGAATAACTCATCCTCCAGCAAGCTCTGAGCACAATTCCTTCCTTTACTGTGATAAAAATCTCCTCAGTATTTTCAAATAAAATTTAGGAAGGCTATCTGGTTTGTACAACATCTAGGAACAAGTTTTTTCCTCAAAACTTAGTCATTTAACAACTTTTGCTTAATTTTAAGCCTCAGTTAATTTTAACACTTCCTTGTCAGGTGTTATGGGGATCTTTCATGATGACCATTAATTAAACAATTAAATTTGTTCCTTAGTGCCCAGATAGTTTGTTTTCCATGTCAGTTTCTTCCCAGATTTATTCTGCCCACTGAATTTTACCTTTACTTTTTTGTCACCTCTGGATTATTTATGTTATACTTTGGGCTTAATCTTCCTTGTCACAGGGATGGCCAAAAATGTCAAAGGCCATAGGCCTCTGGAGGAGGAAGCAATCCATTTGCTCACCTGGAATTTGAGGGCCTTTCACTTCTCCCTTTTTCCCAGCCTGAATTTTCTGTAAACTCAAGGCCTTGGCTAAAGAGGGAGAGAGTACCTGATTCTTGTAATATTTCTACTGGCTTATCTACTAGGAAATGAATTTTCTCTCTCCTGTGGTTTGGAGTAGGAGGTAGGTATGAAACATTTCTACAGAAAGTGTTTTATACTTACAAATAAATTTGCTTTCGTTTTTCTTCCACATTTAATTTTGAGAGACTGACCTTACTTCCATGTTTAAAAATGGCTTTTTACTTTTCATATTCAGTGACCTCTCCATAACCAAAATAATTAATCTGGTACATTTGTAATCTTTCACTGAGGTTCAATTATGTTATTTAATTTTATTTAATCTTATTTTATTTTATGAAGACTGAGACAAATTAGAAAAGACATTAGGGAAATTTTCCTGCCTCAGAAAATAAGATGAACTCACTGCTTGAGCACTTTCTGAACTGTTTGGGCTCATTGTATCTCCAAAATAGCTCAAGATAGAACTTCCAGATGAGTACATTGGCCTAATCTGTTAGCTTTGGCAACTAATATTAGTGTTGAGTAGACTCTCTTCTCACTGATAATGGTTAAGCAGTTGTGGTTAAAATTACTGTGTTGTTAGAACAGTTTCCACATACGTAAAAGGCTCTAAAAGGCTCCCAACAAAGGCACGGGTAGTACAGCTATCTGACTCTCAGTTTTGTGGCACTATTTAGAAATTCTGAAAATTCTGTAGAAATGTCAAATGATTTTGTTTCTGTGTGTTGGTTTTAATTATTCGTTCTTAGTCTAGACTGTGAACCTTTTACCTTCTGATTTAGAATTTGTGAATAGTACCTTTACTTTTAATTAAGGGCAGGATTGCTCGAGGGTCAGCAAGAAATGAAACCGTTTTACCACTAGAATTTTACCTTTGCCTACTTTCTTATATTTAAGGTTTTAAAGTGTAACTTCAAAGGGAATCACTTGGCCTTTTAGATACTTAAATGGTTTGAGAAGAAAAAACCTTGAAAGTGTTCCATTCCCCTTTCCCTCTTTGCAGCCTCATTACGTTACTGATTTTCAGGCTTCAGAAAGTAAAAAAATTCTTACCCTGCTGGCACCTAACACTCTTCAAACTTCGGTGGTCTCAAACCATTCACGCTTTAACTTTAGAGCAAATTTCATTGAAACAAATTTGGTTGGTCTGGCATGGACTAATCTCTTTGCCTGATGACAGGTGGGTATCTCTATCACTGGCTTTGCAAGGAAGAGGTACAGCAAAATGCATCATTACCCCTGCTGGCCTGAGAGAGGGATTTGAAGGCAGAAGGTGACAATTTTGAGATTGTCATGTGTAATGTTTCATATTTCATGTGACTGAATTGTTTAAGATACAAGTAGAAATTTAAATATTCCTTTCTGTGGATGGTGATTTTAAAGGGGGTGAAGGTTGGGGAGGATTTTCTACCCTGAAATCTGTAGTCCTTTCCAGGGAGAAACATTTACCATCAGATCAGTAAAGAACTGTTTCCTGCCCCTTCAGGTTCTTGCTTTTCTGTCAAGTTGGTTTAAATAGATTTAAATCCTTTGGTTTTTGACTGTGTCCTATAGCATTTTAGTGCATACCAAGTGGCATTCATTTTCACAAGTAAGTGAGAAAGAAAATCTGTGTGTGAAAAATGTCTGGCAAGTGAGCAGATAAAAGAAATTAGAGCAGAAATGAGGACTTTAGGTAGAGTCTGGAGAAAATAAGCAAGTCAGCAATGGGTGATACCATATTTTAGTAAAATCAAAGCAATTTGAAAATGTGTAAATTTGACCTCACCTTACAAGTTTTTATGTACATGATACCTGGTGACAGTGAACACAAACATGCAACAGACCTGTCTGAACACAGTTTTAAGTGCTCTTTATTAGTAGTAAGCATTGAAGCTTGTTAAAATTTTCTTAGTGAGCTCTTTGCAAAGATACCAATAGTTTGGGGCTTTGTGTGGTAGTGGTGGTGTCTGCAATTTCTTCATTATTGAGGGAAATAATTAAACTGACCATCAAATGATTTAATAAGTGTAGCAATTAATGCACTCATGTAGTTTCTGGCTGATGGAATGGCAGAACACAGCGGCTTTCCTGCACATCAGCTTGCTGCAGTGCACACACCAAAGAGGCTGCTGGAAGTGGAGCTTCCTCAGGAGCATGGACATGGCAAAGGCACATCCAGCTGGACAATGTCCTGTGTGTGTCAGGACTGCTGCACCCCTCAGACAGGAACTATAGAAAACTGTCTTTCTCCTGTGACTTTCATTGTGGTTGTAACTCGGGGGATTTTAAATAGATTTAGCTCAGCTGATGTTTTTCAAAAGTTTGGACTTTTTTGTCTAGAAACGTGATGCATTCAAAAGCTCCTGGCATTAACTCAGGACTTCAGATAAACTGAGTATCTTCAGAGGTAGTTCTGCAGCTCCTGGATAGTTGCCTTTTCACAAGGGCACTGCTTGAACATGACACAACTTTGTGTGTTCCATCTCAGAATGAAAGTGCTCTTTTCCAAGTGTTTGCTGTAGACAGAAATAGTACAGCAATATTGCTGAACACAATCAATTTCTTTTCATAAACACATATCTGCATTTTAAATTATAGTATATGTATTTGAATATTTTATTGCTGCTGGTGCTGGAGAGAGATTTGAAGATATGTTAATTTCATCCTGTAAAAGCATTGATGGTAGAGCACCACTGGGACGGTATTTTGGGTAAGAGTTTTTCAGGCAGTGATGGGCGATAGTTCAGATGCTCTGGCAATAGTTCAGTCATATTTATGTGAAAGTTACCAGTCAAGCACAGAGGTTTGGCAGCAATACACTTATGGTGGGCTCTGAGGAGTAAAAGAATGTGCTTTGCTGCCCACAAATCTGCATAAGCTGTGGGTGCGATTTGGACACTGACTGCATGAGCGCTGTGGAGGGACGTGCAGGGGGGCCCTGCAGCCACCCCCGGGCCTCTGGTCACATAGGAAGAAATGATGAGATTGGGAAAAATCCTGAATTTCTTACTATTTAAATAGCGGTTCATTTATTCAAATTTCTAGAAGGGTAAGTCCACGCTGAGCAACTTTCCTTAATTTTTTACATTATGAATAGTGTCATTGCTCAAAGGCCCGTTTCAAAATGAGAGCTGTTGAAGGTCAAACATGGTTTATAGCATCATTATTCACTTCATGTGCTCATTCTTTAGGAAATGCATTCAGACACCTGATTGTTGAAAAAATATTTTTGCAAAGCAAAAGGTCTTTGTCTATGTGCTAGCAATGTTAGTTTTGAATTCAAGTGAAATACAGTATTTTACCAAGGCTATAGAGTGATGTAGGAAAAACTGATAAGATTAGTACTTTTTTGGTGCATTTTCCTTTTGGAGGTACCTTTCTTGGCCTCCCACTGTTATTCCTCAAACAAAAGTCTTTAGCTACATGTAGCTTACCAGTTTAAGTACACTTTAAAAAATGGTAATTTCAAATCCCTGTATAGCCAAAATAGCTCTGTTCCGGAACGACTCACAGCATGGTCTTTAAAACAGAACACCCAGCTACTAAACTGTTCTGTGTCACCTCAAAACATCTGCTGGAAAACAAGGCCATAATAGATACATTGTTCTCAGATGCTTTTTTCTTTTTTTGCTAGGTCCTGTTAAGTAGCCAGTATTTCATTTCAGTACAACAGGGCCCTTTTCTCTTGCAGTAGGAAAAACTTTCCTTCTACAAGGGTAATTCTGTATGTGTGCGTGCCTGTACTTTATTTTACATCTTTTCTTTTAGGGACTCAAGGGCTATTCTAACTCAAATGATGGCTCTTTTACCCCTCTTGGCTGTTTCTTTCCCACTGTGCCTATGGGTCTGTCCTTCCCATTTCTTGAGTTGTACCAGTGCTCTTGCCTCACCGGCTGGAAACTTGCAGTGTTCACACCCGTGGCTGTGGTGCATTTTCCCTTTGCTCTTTGTACCGTCGTGCTAAGGGTCTGCTGCTCTCTAGGTTCTGTTCTGCATTCACCAGCCATCAAAACAAGCACCATGCATTTTTCCTGCAAACATAACCTTGTGGGAGTAGACCTACAATATCAAGAGTGGAACAGATCCTGTAGGAGATGGGCCACTAAAGATAAAGAAACCAGTGAAAGCATTTTGTAAAACTGTATTATAACATGAGGTTTATTGCTGTGTTACCCTTTTCCCCAGGCCCCCGGAAAAGCCACCTCTTACCTTCCTAATCAGTATGCAAGCCCCCATCAGGTTGTGTGCTGATTGGTTCCTTTGTATCCCTCCCCTTTGACCCTGTCTGTGAGGTCTATAAATGACCTGGCCAGGTGAATAAATCCCTCTTTCTGCTTCCTGTCCTTGGAGTGTATGTGTCCTCCTTACTGAGACCTGGGGAGGACCCTGTGGCCTGGCCACCTGGCCACGTGCAGAGGGACAGGGGAGAGGGAGAGCATCCCCATCAGCCGTGATATAACCTCTTTTTTGGTCCATGGAGCAACAACTCCCTATGGAGGAGATGACCAGAACAACTGGCATTGGCTTGAATCCACAATTCGCCTTCCCTCTCTCATTAAAAGCAGTGTGTGAAACAAGATGAAGTATGCCTATTCTACAAGGAATGTTTGTAGTTGCTTTTACATCTACAGGTCTAGAAATTTAGAAGATAGAAACTAAAGGTAGCTTTGAGATTCAGAGAGCTTGTAACCCGAGGGGACCCTTTGGAGGTAGTCAGCCGAGAAGGAATCTCCTGAGGCCTTCCTTTTTATTCATTCTTTGATCAAGAGTGTTTGCCTCTGAAATGGCAAAGTTTAAAGACTATCTACAAAAGCGTCTGCTATGAGCCAGCCCCTGAGAAATGACTGTATCTGTAGGCAAACTGGAAATAACATTTCCGCTGCCAGATGAACTTTCAGACGGTTACATTGTGATCACAGTGGGAAAAGGAAAAAGGAACACTGAGTTATGAAAAACACTTTTATTGAAATAATAATAATAAAAAAATCTATTTCAAGTTAATTGCATTCCATTTTAAGTATGGCTCATAATAACCACCTACCAGTCAGGTTTAAAGTAAATAGCAAGCAAAATAACTTGATGTAATCTGAATAGTAATAATTTTATTTTAATTCACGTCATTGTGTAAACTCTTTTCTGACTTCAAAACAACTGACTACCGACTTCTTAAATTTACATGCATGGATCTTTCAAACATCTAATGCAATAAAAGCATCTGCATAAGGAAGGCAATACATTCATCTAATTATAACTAAGGAAAATGTTAAGATTCATAAAACCATGTTTTGTGTTAAATAATGAAGTTTGTGCATGGAAATATATATTGCAGATCCGATTTTCCTTTTCAGTCTAGACTTTCCAATACAACAATGGCAGGACCAACCTAATGTTTTTCTTCTCCACGTTTTTGTATACCCACAAAGTTTTATACAGTGGAACTGTAGCTGTGGCACCAAACAACGTGAAAGATCTCAGAGGCAGTTGTAGTCACTTGAACTGTGTTTTCTTTGTAATTATAGCTTCAGCTGACAAGAAATCTGCAAATACTCTATGTATAGGCAGCATTCATCTTTTCCTGATATTTGATACTGTGCCTAAATATGTGAATTTATTCACTAGTTCCTTGGTAGCTGATCCTTCTAGTGAAGAATGCCAGTGTGTACCCAGTCTTAACTCTGGTAAGCAAGCAGCATCTGCAAATTGCAATCAGTCCTGCCATCCTTCTCCAGTTTTATATCCATTGTGAGGAGGGAAAAAACCCAAACCCATAAACACGAAACCTGTTTGAGAATTTCAGCTTGGGCACAGTGGCCACTTACTTACACACTTCTTCAGGATTCAGCTGCAGAAGTGGAAAATTTCAGGGAACTGGTAAAATCACTAGAACAAATGGAATACTTTTAACACAATAATTTCAAGTAAAAGGAAGGAGGAGACGAATAAAATTGCCTTTCAATGAATACCCTTTGAGGACACTTTTCTATTGTCATGGTGGAAAAAAAAATATATATGAACAGCATCAAAATGTGACATATTAACTAAATGATAGAGTCATTTGCCCTTGATTTCTTGCTGTGAAAATTTTCAAAGAATGCAGTCCAGACCTCATCCTTTCTGTGTCTGAGCCAGAGTTGCATTTATTTTCCTAGTACTATTTTCGTTCCCAAAATGAGTGTTTATTAGAAATAGCTAACAGAAAGCAATGGCATCTTGTGCCAAAGGATTCTTCTAAATGTGATGTCTTTTTGCTTCAGAAACTTTAGCTGTACAAATATTTCTGTGGGTTTGGGAAGGGAACTAGCTGTTTCCTTTCAGGTATCAATACAAGCATTTTGGGACTAAATCCTTGTCTGTGCTGGGACACTGGATCCTGGCTGGGATACAGGTGAGTTTGGCACTTGAAGGCCAGATTCTGACCAGATACAGACTGCACATAAGGAGGCCAGGCCAAAACAGCAGAATAAATTACTAATGACACCTAAATGAAGAAAAAGAATTTGGAAAACATCAGTTTTGCTGCTCGTGATCTGACTACTACAATTACAAAATGACATCAGTGTTCATCAGGTTTTTACTCTTTGACTAAACTGGATCTTATCCTAAAGTATAGGGACTGTGCTTTTAATCATTGATATTGCAGTGGACTGAGAGGAAGAGATAAGAAAATGAATTCTAACTAATAAATGACAGATCTTATAATTAAAAAAAGAACTAATTAAAAATTAAGGGTGACCTCTTTAGGTTCACCTGTTTTCATGTTGGGCCCTGAGCCAGCACACATTCAGATTATTCAGTGAGGAGTGTTTATCTTCATATTGTTTGTTCATGGTTTGACTGCCATGATTATAAAACATTGCTTTTCATCACGTTTTCAGTGACTGTTTGACTAAGCTGGATCCTGTCCTAAAGTATAGGGACTGTGCTTTTGATCATATTGCAACGGACTGAGAGGGAGAGATAAGAAAAAGACAGAAAATGAATTATAACTAATAAATGACAGATCTTATAATTAAAAAAAGAACTAATTAAAAATTAAGGGTGACCTCTTAGATTCCCCTGTTTTCATATTGGGCCCAGAGTCTGTACACATTCAAATTTTCCAGTGAGGAGTTAAGTGTGGCCCCCACATTGCTCCCTGAGTACTGTACTGGAACAACACTGCTGTTCCTTGTCCCATGTAAGGTGAAGTTAAAAGATTCCTCCCCTGGGGAGAAACACAGTCTGCAGAAACATCAGAAAGCTGGTGATGTGAAGACTTGAACAATTTCCTGGTAAGAGTTTCAGAACAGTCCTCCAGCATAACGTGAGGGTCTACAAAGCAAGTGTTTGTCTTGACTCTTACTCCTAGTGATTTCCAGGCTTTATTTATTTACTCATTCCCCACCCCCCCACCCCCCTCCCTCTTCTCCTTTAAACTGACTTATCCCTCATATGATAAAGGCCACTTCCAGCCTGACAGATACAAAAACCACAGAAGGTAGATTTATATACTTACCTTCCCCTGTGGAGTAGTGTTTATCTTCACACTGTTTGCTTTAAAGAGCATGGTTAAGGTGAGGGAAGTGGGGTAGCCAAAGCTTTTTTCACTGGGAAGAAAACAATATCCTCAGTACTGCAGCTGGACAGACTATGATATTTAGGAGTAGGTATCTTTCTCTGTGAGCTACAGGTTCAAACTCTATCTGAATGAGATTCCTGGCTGATCAGTTATTTATGAGAAATGGTCTGATGTTCCAGTTCAAGGGTGAATTCACATCCTGGCTGGAGCTTAGTAGTTCACTTGTCAATAATCCCAGAAAATGAACCAAAGAGATCCTTCTAGAGGACTGGAACATACTGGTAAGGGAATCTGAAGAAGATACTGCACCAGCCGTGTTTCACTTCATTCACATATAGAAAGAGGGTTTATTTCAGTGCTAGCAAAACTGGCAATACAATTAGCTTTGCTATTACACAAGCTCTACGCAAAATAATTGTGTGATTGTCTGTATCATAATCCATCATCCTTGGCTGGTATCTCTTCCTCATATGGTTTTGTGATCCGATCTGATAGTCTCTGAGAGTTCAAGAGAACCCCACTGCATGAGAGAATGAACAAACCAAGTAGGAAAACACCCACCATGTGGGATTCATAGATGGAAAAGTACGTTGTCCTTACTCAAACTATTTCATATGATGTACTTTTGTAGTCTAGAAAAACTGTACCTATTTGCACTTGAAACATAAAAACTATGTGTTGATTTATGGTTTAAAAAGTCTTTTGACAGGCCTATATCAGAATGAATGTAATAAACCATTTCAGAACAGAGCTCCCGATGCCATTTGACAACTTACACAAGGTGTTATAATTACTCTCCTGCTTTAGAGATGCAGTAAGAAACCAGAAAGCTTTGCCATTGTTGCTAAACGTACAAATGGTCCTAGTTCATGGCAGGGAGTAAATGTAACAGCTCAGTGAAGAAAAAAAATCATTGAGCTGACCTGTGTAATTTTAGTCTCCAAAATGAAGTAGGAATTATCCCTATATTTGTTAAAACTGTATAGTCAGTATGATTTAAAAATCTTTGAAGGTCTATATATAGAGAGATAATATTATTTATTTATTTGGGAGAGGGAGAAAAGGATGAGGGAATGGTTTTAGGTGCAGGAAACACTATGGAGAATTGTATTCATATCAGATCATTAGTATTTGTAAAAGCAAAACAAAACCTCCAAGCCAATACAGAAAGAATCTACACCAATTGTTAAGGGAAGCTACACACCCCTCTGGGACTTCATTTTCATCCAACTCATTTTCACCCATTTGTCTTCATGATACATGCATAATACATGTAAGAATTTGGAGCAGTAAATGATAGTTACATTGCACGTCCATGCTGAGGTGCTAAAGAGCAATTTTCTGTAAAAGAATTATGCACATGATCTACCTATCTTACATTGGCAGAAACAGGAATGCACACACATGAGATGGGGAGACTGAAGTAGGACTTGGGACTGATAGTTTGGAGACTTTTGGGCATGAGTCTGCTTTCACAGGATAAAGATCACTACTCCATTACCAAATCAAGAAAGTCAACCTAGGCAATCATGAGAAGGAGCTGGAATAAGTTAATATAGCCTTTTAAAAAGGTAAAATTTAGTTCTGTTTGGTTTGCAGAAGATGAAAGACACTGGCAGGTAATGAGAAAGCTATGAAGTTTAGAATTTAAAATTCTTGTGGCAACTGAGCTACCTAAGGGTTTATAATTGTAGAAAGAAAATTATGATGCATTGGTAGATTAACTATGCAGATTTTTGTATGCTGTTGAAGGAGAGCATGTGTGTTGCAGTGACATGTGACCACATTTAAGAAGCAGAATATATCTGAATGTTGCTGAAAACAACTGAGATTGTTGCACAGAATAGGGTTACTAAACCAATTCCAAACAAAACAAAAGTGGGTTAAATCATGTACTGATTCACAGTGAGAAAATTATTAACATCTCTGATCTCTGAAGTTACACAGAAATCAGCGACACTGTGGCTAACTTTTCTGTACCACTAGAACACTGGCCAGGCTTGACTTTCTCTGATCCAGAGCCATCTGTCAGCAGTGAGTCACAACAAACCATCCAAACAAAGAGAGCAGTGGCCTCTCCACTGTCAGTAAACAAGGGACAGGAGGTTGTTCCAGCCCAACATCTTTTATTTCAGATCTGAAGAACCACAGTTGTGACAGTTTTGAAGTAAATTCCTATGTACCTATTTATAAACCTTTTACCTTTTAAACCTCCTAGGGTTGCTCCAGCTAACACACTGGACTAACCACTAAGCAAATCCATTTTAGGGTATATCATTTAAGTGAAAAGTTTTGCACTTTCTTCAACTCTAATTGTGGAGCTCTGTACGCACAGCAGTGTTGGCTCCGTAGCTGTGACTGACAGCAGCATTCCTGTTCTCTGCAGAACTGATGTTTTGGGAAAACTCTGCCATTTTACATTCTATTCAGATTGATGTAAACACCATCAATCTTGGCAAATTTTACCCCTAACATAAGAGAGATTTGTATCTGATAGCATTATACAAGTAAGGGCATTTAAACTCGGTGTTGGTTTCCAGAGGTTTCTTTAATCCATTCTGATAGTTTCTTTGTTGTTACTTTTTCTTTCTTGGAAGTGTTTAATTCTGAAAAACAGAGGCACTAAATTCATCATTAAATCGCAAAATATCCATTTAAATATTCTAAAACCTTCAAATTAAAGCAAGAAAGCAAGCAAAGGGTTATAATTTCAAAATGTGAATTAATTCTTATGTGACAAGTACATGCAACCCTTTTTAAGATTTTCCTGTACTTTCTGAAAGATGGATGTGCCAATTCTCTACAGCTAAAGACTAGACCACTCATTTTTTTCCTGAGAACAAGTATAGCACTTGACACTCAGCCTTGTGCTGTTTCTACTTACCTAAATGGGAAGGTAGATCCCCACGAAGGACTTCCAGTCCTGAAACATGGAAGCTGGAGCTGCTGTGCCAGAAACTGGCACTGATGTTGGTACTGCCCTGCCAGCTGGCCCTCTCAGAGGGTTATTAACAGAGAAGGGGCCAGAAAAGTTCCAAACCTCCCTGGTCCTCCATGCAGCTGCCTAAAATATTTATTAGCAACATGAATGCTGTTGGTACTATTTTACTTAAATACCCACTGAGCCAGACATAACCATGCAGAGGGCACAGTGACTGCCCATAAACTGAAGAAACTTACTAAAGAAACAGTTTATTTTTAATGTTGTTTGCCTCTAGATTAACCATAGAGACTTCTTGTACAACCTTCCGCATACCTACATCCACAACAGGTACTTGGGGGGAAAGGGCCACATAACAAACACCAGCACACTGTAATTCCCACTGTTGTCAGCAGGGACAAAGCATAATGTGTGTACATTGCTACAGAGACAGAGTGGTAAATCCATACCTTACTGGCAGCAAAGAGCTTTAGAACTACTACTACAACAAAACCAGAAAACTAGTTTGGAGCAGAAGATGAATCTTTGAAGTATGTCAATTTTATTTATTAATTTTTTCCTAAAAAACCCAAACCCAAACTGACCAGTGTAGATCAGAAGACCCAGATATAAAGCTGGGCACAAATGAAACCTTTCTCCAGAGGCTGTGCAGAGACTGCAAATTGAGATTTTTGAATGTAGCCACCACGGTAATTTCTGGTATCTTTAGAGAGTTTACTGAAAGAACAAATCCTGTAACCTATGATTTAGGAGTGCTCCCAGTTTAAGTGAGCAGTGCCAAGATCTGGAAAAAAAGCAATAGGCAGATTTTTTGTAAGCTGGTTATCAGCTGCAAGGTTAAAACTCTCTTCACAGGAAGCACACTTGAGAAGGGGTTATTTCAAGAGCCAGAAATGAACTCCCACAGGAAGCAATAAACACCTTAAATGTAATTTTCTTTTCCAAACACACTTTGACCTTGCTTCTACTAACAAATACAGTATATATATATGGAATTAGAATAACAAACTGCATTTGACAGTGAGTCCTTGCTTACTGAAATCTGGGAGTGCCCATATGCAACGACTACAACAAACACTGTAATAAATATATTTATTGACTTGGCAAAGTTAGAAGTTTACAGTAGTAGTGTGGAACAGCTTACAATACTCAGCTGAGATAATTAACTATTTCTTTTTGATAACATGGTCTACTTATGTGTATTTTTCTTGTGTAAGGAACAGATCAACTGCATTTCTTGTATAGATGTTCTGAAAAACAGTCTAGCTGGAGAAAAAGTATTGTGTTTGGTGCAAAACTAACATTCAACACTGAAGAATAGTGCAAAAACACTGCTGAAAAATTTACAGTATGCCAGTAATTCTTATGATTTCACAGTTTGTTAATAAACCCACAAGAAGTATTTTCTTTTTCCATTTTGGGTGTGTTAGGCCTTGTTTTGAAGGCATATTATTGCTTCACCTGTAGCAGTGCTGTTTCCAGAGGCAGAGACCTACATCTATTAAAAAAAAAATTTGTTGCCTTCTCTCAGTTCCTGTATGCACTCTCTAGAGCTATCACTACTGGCAACACTTAATTATTCTTTAAACTATTATATTGCCCATCCCTAATGGAACTTTTAAAAACTGTGTTTTAAATACGTGCTTATAAAATAGTGAAGAGCTGTTTTGTGAGTATAACTTGGGTTCTTCCCAAACACAACAGTCACAACAGTTACGATAAAAATGGCAGAAGAAAATTATTAAAGATTTCAGAGTTACAGTTTGAAACTGTGACTGTGTAGACAAGCAATTTCTCCTAACCTTAAGAGAAAAGCTAAATTACTGCACCAGAAACTTGTACTGAAGGTATCTTCAAGTACATCTTTCGACCAAAAAGCAAAGACTGCACAAATCTAAATATAATGACTTTGGTAAAATAAAAGGGTAAGAACTAGAAGAAGTAGTTCCTGTGCACTAAGGCTCTTTGTCTGTGGCTCTAAAAGGTAGTTCTGTCCTTCACAATTTTGTTAAATAAAGATATTCTGGCTTTTAAGAAGAACATATCTTCTAATGACAACTTGATCTTTTCTTGAAGCTATTGCCCCATTTACTCTATCAGAAACTTACATAGAAATTGAAAATGCTATGCTTTTCAGCCATCTCTGTCATATACCATAGCTAATATGGCATTTAAAATGTAATAATGTGAAACTGATCCTCACCAAAAATATAGCAGGTTTTAAGGTTTATTTCTGAAATCTTGATATACACCATATTAATTACAAATCTTTTAAAAAGTTATCATATTAATGAAACTGGTTTAAGTTTTAATATAATGACAAAATTAAAGGTATGAAGATATCTGAATGTTTTAACAATTCTCTGTTGTCACATTGCCATCCAGGTGTTTCGGTCTTATTTCTGGCCAAGCTGGGACAGCTAAACATGAAGAGACAGAAAATCATTAGGCTTCTAATCTTATTCTTTCCGTCAAACTAACATCCAGTTCATACAGTAAATATTTCTGTTCTATAAGCTTTGTTTGTCTCTTGACAACCAAAAGTGTGCTGGTAATAGAATATTTAATGCATACTCTCAGACGAGAGGATCTGAGATACAAATCTTTAGATTTGAAAAAATCTCAGAGGTAGAGTGTACACAGTAAGACAACTCAAATCTTAATTAAGCTGAATGAGGAGTTAAAAGGTGTTAAGTACCATTTGTTTGCTTCAAGTGCAACAAAAATGAATTTATTCCTTTAAAATGTAGTTTGGAATAACAACCTTTTCTAATCTTAGTAGGACATAAAACCATAGGTGGTGATAGCCACTGAAGGGCTGCTATTTGCTGACTGCCATGAATCATTTTTGTTTTGTATTTGTACTGGAATGAGGCATAAAGAAGTAATGGTGATGATATTTTTAACAGCACCAAAATACAGATTTTAGTACAGGTATGAACAGCCAGCTGACACTAGGCCGGTATTTATATATATTTACAACCAGGACAAAGGTTTACAGATCTTCTAACTTGGAAAAAGTTGCAAGAATAGCCTGGAAAGACATGCTGTTTGTGATAAATTATCAAGAACTAACTCAGTATTTCTCAGTAGGATTTATTTGAAGGTAATTATGAACTTGTTCACCTGCATTACCTGTGAACTCACACTGACAATAAAGGTCTTCAAAAGCTAATTAAAAATAATGGCTTCAAACCCCCACTTCAAGCAAACAAAAATGGTTAACAAGAACATGTATTATTCCTTCACAAATTAGTTTGGTTTTTTTGTAAAATCCATGGAGAGATATAGAGTTACATAAGTCAACACACAATTAAATAAGTAATAAATATTGCAGAGGTTTTCAAGTTATCTACCTGTTTTATAAACTGTGTAGCATTAAAAAGTTCACTGCAGCCATACAGGACATGTTTTCCTTGTTTACCCTAAAAAAGAAAAGTCCATAAGAAATCAATTGTTTAACAGAGATCAGAAGTAATTAAACTAATTGCATACCAAAAGAATCCAAGTAAAATGTTGAAGTGTTACACTTTTGGCTGGAAAAAGAATAGTCAGTCCACAGGAAAAGAACCTGTAAATAAACTGAAGTGGAAAATAAGGGACCAGAGGCAAAGTGGAAAAATGAGACATTTTATACATTTAAACTCACTAGAAAAGCTCTCTGATGTATCTGTGAATGGCTCAGGGAAGCTAACACCCTTTACTTGAGCAAAGCCTACTCCCTAAAACAACTGGGCAATGCACTAAAAATAGTATCAACATATTTACTGTTTCTTTTGGGTTAAAGCCTGAAAACTTCAACCTGTAATTTATTTCCATATGATGATGATATTAAAAACAGTGTTTGGTTTTTTTTAAGACAGATTCTGAAACAAAATATTTTGTTGATTTCACTCAGATTCATAATAAACTCAGTTTGCAGTTTAACAGTATTTGCTTGATACAGCAAGACTTCTGAAGTGCTATGTTAGCACCTGGGAAGTGAAAATTAGTTTAAGTAATACATAGTTTCAGAATTTACTTCCAGTGGTAGGCTAATAACACCCCGGGTCCTTAAAGTTCAAGCTTATAGGCTTGAGAAATCTATTTCACTGTTAAATTATTCTGCCTTTTCCTGTATTACTTAGGTAAAATTTACCTATTAAAGAGCGAAATAGGAACATAAGCATTGACAAAATTATTGTTCCACATATACTGCCAATTGTGCCATTTCAACATAAAGTAACAGAAGCAGATTTGAACAGTCCTTAACTGGTGAGGATGCTGACTGGGGAAATGGGAATTCTGGTTCAAGCTCTCATCTTTATTGAGTGTTTTGTAGTAATAAGCTACTCTTGCTGAACAGGATCTTGAGCTTTCATCTTCAGATGTTTCAGGCTCTTCTTTTAAATCTTTTTATCTGAACAGGTCTGATTTTGTTCTAAACTGGTATTTTGATTTCCCTTCAATACTGTGACTGAGCAGTATTTGTTTTTGACCTGCAACAGAATTTTAAACTATACCAATAACTGTGAAATGGGACTGTTCCCTTTCAGGCAGCTCTGAATAACGTGAATTCCAGTTTGTCACAGATGCTCTTCTGTAAGTATAATTTTAAAAATGTGTATGCTATTCAAGTTTATTTCTTAGTTTATTCAAACAAAGAGCTATATCTGCAAATAATTGTTGGAGCCAAGTTGAAACTGCTTAGTATATAGAAAAAAAAATAACCTCAATACTCTTCAAAGTTCACTATTTCTTAACGACTGAAAAATTATGATTGATTTAAATTTCTTGTTATTGGAAAAGATTAACAAGTAGTACTTTTCTAACCATCTACAAATTAAAGAATATGCTAAATTCTTTCATACAAAACAGTACACTAGCCTCCTTCTGGAGGCTCCCTATGGATTACAATTTTGATGACCTGTTTTCACCATGTTGAACTGAACTTGGCCAATACATTTATTTTAAGGCACAATCTGCCTTAATGATACTATAAATATTTGCTTTTTGATGTTTTGAGATAGTCCATTCTAGCACTGAACTGCAAATAATTGGATTTGAGGTTTCCTCTTAGTTCTTCTACAAAAAGCCCTCAGAACGTCAAAGCTGAATGAACATTGCTTCCTGTTTTAGAAAATTTTAAAATACTTTATCTGTGTTTTCAGATGCAAACTGGCTAAATGGATAGTGCTTAGAAAAATAAAGCAGTGAATAAAATCCCTGTGGTATCTGCTTGCGAGAACAGAGCTGTTGATTTTTGGGTTTTTTTATTCTGAAGACTGATTGAATACGAGAAAAATTAATAAGCTACATCTGTTGAAACAATAGATGCTGGAAGTGTATCACATGGAAAAGCAAATTTTACTGGATAAGCCTGTAAGAGTCACCTGGGACGGACATAAGTCTCCAGGTGGTGGGAGGCAGAATTAAGGATTTCATTAACCTTCAGTGTCTTCTCAAGAGCAAAAGGCTAAGTGGCATAAAGGTGAGGGAGTCTTTCCCCTTGGGAGGTCATCTCCCACTTCTCAAGTACACCATCTGACTGGAGAAACATACAGTGCCTTTCAGCTGTGACAAGTGATAATGAAAAACCCTGTTCACAGGTTCCAGGAGAAGAAAAATATTCAACTTCTGAATCTTCATAAGACTCTCCATTACCATCTCCATAGTTTTCAGTTCCTTCTGTCCTCTCTGTCTGTTTAACAAATGAGCTCCTGTTTGCCCTCTTATTTCTCAGAAACTTCAGCTTCCTGTCACTTTGTATGAAGTGCAAAATGCTTAACTTGCCATCTTACAAATGCCCTGTATTATACACAGACACAGAAAATGTCAGCTGTGTCAGTGTGCAGCTACCATGAGAGAAGTGTATCAGCCTCTAGGGAATTCAGGAAGTCTTTTAGTAGGAAGTAAACAAATACACACCACAAATACATTTCTGGGCATCTTATTGATATGGTACCTGAAGTGGCTTTGGGTAAACGAAGGAACAAGCTACATGTTTGACAATGCACTCTGCTACAAGCAGATGCCTCATTGAGTTAGTTACCAAGGATGGTGGTAAGAGCCAAGCAAAATCTAAATGACTTCTCTAATTTACATTCCTCTTCTTATCCTATGCCCTATCCAGATCAGCTCTATTCCAAAATGGCTGCCTGTTAGAGGGGGAAACTCAGCACACATGTTCTGACTTTGCTTTGTCCAAGATTTACTTGGGCATAAAACTCTCATGTGCTTGTTTTGTGGAAGAAGTGTTTTTCAGTGACTAATGCTCCATATTTATTCTTTTGTGTGGAAAGCCTTAATCTAGCCTACCACAGGACAGGACAACTGTGCCATGAACAAGGTTAAGATAAGGAAGAAAGAATGGTATACTTCTGCTCTTAAATAATTTTTTACCTTCAAAATGTTACCAAGATTCCTTTTGCACTTTTTTTTTATTCCTGGAAAGTGCTTGAATACTACACCACCCCTGCCCCACAAGAACTGTAATGATTTAGTTACTTTTCCCAATCCACTGATTTTGGTTCTGCTAGGCTGGCCAGCTGGAACCAGAGAAATGAGATCTGTTACACCAGCATTACATAGTTGGTTACGTATTTTCTTCTATGTGCATATGATACCTCTTATGATTTCTACACAGATAAAATGATGCAGAGTAACAAGAATGAGCTTCCATTAACTCAGTAGCGAAAACTTCTAAATGTGGGTAAGAAATAAATGCTTAGATACTGATACCAATCTGATATTTGCTTTGACAGACAGCATAGTATTTGCATCATCTTGGCTTCTCAAACAACGTACTTTATGCTTAAGTAAGATTGCCATAACACAAGATACTGTTATATGCAGGTCTTATTTGAACTGACTCCATGTCGCTAAGTTGCATATGAAAAAGCACTGTGGTATCTCTTTTGCAAGATTAATGAAAACTAGAGATCTCAGAGCAGTTCCTTACTTTCAAGGTTATGATACGCTACAGCTACTTTATTTAAGAATAGCAAATGGAAACTAGTAATAGGACTCTAAAACAATATGAACAGCCAAACTGACAGCATTCGGTGTACCAGTACAGAAGACAAGCTAATTTATTCAGCTACATCTGAAGACAGTTTTCAACCACACTGCTGTGTATGAAGACAGGAGAAAGCATTTTATTTACTTAATTCCAAAGTGCAACATGAGCAAAATACCAGAAACAGTAACTCTTTCTTGGTCTGAATTAGTAATCTACAAATTCAACTGACTTCATACATACTTCTTTCCCAGACTCTGTATAGAATAAGGATGTTAAGGCTAATTACATAGACTTGATCTTCTAAATGCTAAATATTACAAAAACCCTACTATGACTGGCTTCTATCAGTAAGGTATAGACTAAAATTGACAGCAGAACACATACCTTTATGTAGTCAATAAGATTTTGATATTCAATATAGTTGCCTCCTCCAACTACAAACACTATGGCCTGAAAGGCAACACACACATTATCAGAGTATGCATTCAGATTCTTAAATTTTCAGTAGTAAAATACCAAATCATTAAACTTAACCCAAAAATCATCACAGTCACACTGCAGTCTGATAAGAACTGAATACAGTACCACTAGATTCCTACCTGGAAGAAGATATTCAGAGTTTTGGTAGGATGGAGAATAGCAAGCTGAGGGCTTTTAACATGCTACTATCTTCTATTAAGAAATATTTGATATATATGCAGTTTCCACATGTCACTTTTTTTTTTACTTTCTCTTCCCACTTACTACTAGTAATAATCTATAATATTACAGGTAAAGACCAGCAACATCTTCTGGTTATGTTTAAAAGAGAACAATTAATGACTAGAAAAATAGTTGTAATACTGTTGTTAACATTTACTATCCAAAATTGTTTGACTACACTATATGAATTTTATATAGACTTTATATTACTACTGATGTTTTTGCTATGACCATCTGTTAGCCATATATATATGACACCACATGCTACTCCTTTTGTTCTGGAAGATAGCTAGGATATTTCAAGAGAAATGTGAGACATTTGTATATTGCCAAGGCAAAGATTTTGCTTATGCAACTTGGTAGTAAGATCAGATAAGTAAGATTTCTGCTATTTGCAAATATTTATGTTGAAAAATACTGAAAGTTATAGGCATTTGTATGAAATAAGATTAGTTATTTTGCTTTTTTCTTTTAATTGCAGAGACTGTTTAAAATAGTCATTTACATCAGTAGTCAACACTGCTGTTTAAGGCTGGACAAACGATTAAATCCAGAGAGCATTCCCAAGATCTGGTATAAAAATGGGGGGTTTAAATCGCTCACTACCCAATTATGATATTAGTAAATCCTTGTAACTACCTTCAGAAGAATTTTCTAATTTTTTTTCTTCAGTATTAATTAATGCTTACATAGTCCTTTGAAGATGAAAAGCCTTCTTCAGAATAACAGCCAATTATAATTATTACTAGATATAATTAGTTTTAAGAGCTTTTTTGCAAACAAGACCTCTCATTTTCTTAATCATGATTATCAAAAATGAATGGTACTTCAGGATTTCTAAATTTTTATCACAGGAACATTGAAAAATAATTTCTGTGTGACTTACCTCCTGGAATGGATTTTTATTTCTTGGAACTGAGCTATAAAAAGAAACACACAAAAATGTACAACTCAAATTTTATTAGATATTAATGTAAATAAGCAAAGTAAGTCATGTATACATATGTTTATGAAATAGTATGTAATATTAGATAAAAATATAAAATAGAACAATAATTGCCTTTGTGCATTCATCCTCGAAGTATTTTATTTAAATTATCTGTTATGGAAAATCATTCATTGTACAGGATTGAATACATGAGTAAATAGGATTTTTACTTCATCATTTTTCAGGTTGCTGTTTGAATCATAAGCTTTATGACAAAAACTCTTCCAGAGTTTAAAAGCTCTAACTGTAGAGCTGTTACCTAGGAACAAATGCTGTGAGTAAAAAATGCCATCAGCATCAGCACAGTTCATGGCCCTTAGAAATCCTGCCTATTGGAATCTTAACTGGGTAAGCCAGTCAGTTTGCAGTGGCAGCAATACAGCTTCAAAATCTCAAAAACTACTATAGGCAGCAGGTATGTGGGATTAAAATGATTTAGGGAGGAAAAGGTAAATTTGGGTAGTACAGACTCTTCCTCTCCATTTGAATTCACAGGCAGGTGGCAGGGACAGTGGAGAAACCTCTGTTCCTGCACCACCTTCAGGAAGAACAAGCTATGAAGGGTCAGTCTGTTCTCCTGCCCTTTGTTCACACACTCCCACTACCTTCCTACCTGCAGACAGTCAAATACATCTTATGTTCTAACACAGACTGAAAGCATTACATTTTCTCCTTCAACTTACCTCTTCCTTATTTTAAGAAGTTTTCTCTGAGTGACCAACAACTGAGTCAACACAGATTCCAGTGTATCAGAAAAACAGGTTTTAAATGTTAATGGCTACCTCTAATATGTTACTTTGTCTGACATGAATATTGCAGAATGCCTGTAAGTAAAAGAGTTATCCAATTCTCTCCTTCGAATATGACATGGCAAATCCACATACATTTTGTGCCATCCTTTCAGAGAACAAGGCCTGTTTATATCTGATGTAGGCTTTACATGGCATATAAAGATACTCTTTTGCTAAGACCGAATTACAATAATGCAGTTCCTACTCTATTTGAAACATAATAGATAGCAAAGCCAGTATTTCTTAAAATGGGAGCAGATTAGAAAATAAAATTAGTAACTTTTCAATATAATTCCATTAATTATACTATTTTATGTCACTCTTTTAAACCAGTAATATTTTGTCAAGCCAGCTAACCTATGTTTTTTATCATCTACATAAATATTTGAAGGGAGAATTAGACAAACCCCTATATGGCTATATTAAGAGTTCTGCTGTCATGCTGAAATATGATTTAAAGAATGCAGCTTAAGTCTATGTGCAAAACCCAAACAAAGCCCAAACCAGAAATTAAAAGCTTTTCCCTGTGAAGACTATTATAGCTATACAGAATGGCACGTTTATGAACTGCTGTAAATACATATTTTTACATTGTTTAAAGCAACATAAGAACTACATAGAGTGGGCAAAAAAAGCATATTTACACGAGAAAAAACCTTCTGCTTTAGTGAAACAAATCTTTGCACTTTTGCACAAAATCCACCAAAAATGCTATAATGCATCACAAAACAATGAAAGTTAAAATCAAAATAGAATATAAAATACTAGCAATTTTCTTCTTTAATGCTTTCAAAATCTGCTTATCTTTGAAGTTATATAATCTGCAATACTTTTCAATAAAACTTATATATTATCTGAGAGTTATTTCCTATTACTTTCCATATTTCAAGAACAGATGAAGCAGAGAGAGATTTTTCATGCAAGTAACCAAAATCAAGCCTGGACCTACTTTATCCACATTCATCCTGTAATAAACTCCTGCAACTAAATAAGTTGATTGTTTTCCCACAGGTTTGATGAATATTATTTTTAGAAGGTATATTAAAGTATCTTCTCTGCTTCTAGGATATTAGATTAGGTGAGACTACCAGCCAGTTATTGGTCAAAGATAAAAAGCAAAAGATAAAAATTTGTAAACTTTAAGTGTAATTCCTCTTCCTCTCCTCTACTGGGAAAATAAACTATATCCAAGTCTCCCTTCATCTGCACATGAACATAAAATGTGCACCTACCTACACAAAAGCAAACGCAGTCAACTTTTAATGTTTTTTTTTCCAAACAGTGGAAAACCACAAAGTTTCAAAGAAACCAAGTAGTTCAGCTATGACGAACTCTAACTGTTATTGCTAAATACTAGTACACATTCCCATGACTGAACTGATGTACATGTTCACAGCATGTTCAGTCACTGGAACAAAAGATATCTTTTTTTTCAGTGTTACAAAGATTTATTTGGTTGATTCAAGTTCCTGTTGTGAATTCATTCAACACCAACTATCTTGACTTGGAATTAATGATTAAAATTAATTACTAGTAGTCAGCAAGTAAAATAAAACCAGATTTCTTAACTGAGCCTTTTCACAGAGTACAAGGAAAGAAGCAAAACTTGTAGTAAACTCACCTGTCACTGCCTCGTAGCATCTTGGGGTCAAAATATCGGTAGTCATCTGTCTCCTATTAAAAAGTACATTTTTACCTCAAAAGATTGGCATTTTGGCTTATGATTTTCTGCTTGTATTTATTACATTAAACGTAGCTCAAAACAACATGATTTCCCATCATATAATTCAAAAGTAATTATGGTATCCACTAATATTTATGAAGTTAGTACATAACTGAACCAGTACAGAATAAAAAGCAGTGAGAACCTGTAAGGGTACTATTGAGCTTTTTATTTCTGGTTCATTTAAAATTGACTATCACACACCTTCCAAAAAATACACTAGTTGCATAATAAATCCCAACAGAAAGGCAATATGCAGAAAGAAAAATTAAGGTGTTACCAGCTTCAGAGGAACACCACACGGTTAGTTACCAATGCTGAAGTTTTCCAGCTTACAGAGATCTGCTATTGTTTTAACATTATAAAACAAAACACTTCTGTGGCAATGAATGCTAAATACAAGACAGAACAAAATCTGCTACTGTTACGTAACTTATCCTTCTCATTTCATGATTTATGACTACTATTAAACCAAAATTAAGCTCTTGAAGAAGAAATGAGTTTCACAAGAATTTGAAAAGTCTGTCTAAACTATACAAAAGATTTTTTCCTTCACACAAAACACCGAGGCACTTCCAATATTTTTATTGGCTACAAGCAGGATTTTTGCCAATTATTCTCGACGAAAAACAAAACTTCTCAGTAACTCCTTTTGGCATCTACTTGGCTTTCTGCTGTTTCTATACTACATTTTCATCCAGGTACTCTGTGGATAAACTATATGCAGAACTACAGTCGATTCCACCTGGATGCTTACATGCAAAGACCTCTGTTTTCATGATTCTGTACAGCAGAAATAATACTTCTTGAGTAGCAGACAGATTATCTGGGGAATTTATTAGAGCTCACAAAGCACAGTTATCTCTAATATTAAAAAATATTTAATGTACATGTAGTGGTTACACACAGAGAAAATAAATCTATTTGATATTAAGGACTTTCATGTAATTACATAAAATAACTCTCCTACTCTGAGGTTTGGCTTTAAAAAAAATGATTTCGAACTAATTTCACACTGAACCTCTGTAAAATGCTTTTATATGCTCCACTGGGAATTTCAACTACATTTGTAGTCTGCCAGCATTCATGATTTTGGCAGCTTACGTAAAGGTGATACAGCGACTTTGAAGTAATGAGAGCTGGGAATGAGCAGAGATTGAGAGACTAAAACTGAGAAGTATTTGAGAAACCTTTATCTGGGATAAAGAACTGCATTTTCTCTGCTTATTAGAAAGAATTACAGACTAATGCCAGAGCTAAAAATCAGAGTTAATAAACTTATTACAAACATTTACTCCTGAATGTATTACTGTTGTATCTTTTCACTGTGGGCTTGTATAAATAGACACAAGAAGAGTGATAAAGAAATAGAAATGTGTTAAGGTACTTTATTTTTTTGTTGTTGTTTAAATACACCATTCTGGCTGAAATCAGTTCTGAGGGTGCAGGGAAAAGAAAACCTACGTGATTTTATTTGCTTTAAGAAACAGCCAACCTGCCAATAAAAATGACTCTATAGCTATTTCCTTACACACAGCTGAATTTGTGATTTCCCTAAGCAATTCAAGAAGAAAATGCATACTTCTGAGAGTATAAACTTAATTTTCAAGATTTCAAATTAAAATGGAAGAAGTCCCATGGAAATGTCATTAACTTTCAGTATATATTTGTTTTTCTGCAGAATCTGACAGGACTAATTTGGATTAAGGAAACCCTCTATTTTTAGAATTTTTCTTTATAATGCATGAAAGGTAATCGTACAATATATAGTAAATATGAAAAATACCATATACACTGAAAGGGATGGCATTAACCAGAATACAGTTTCATTACTATATAACACAAAGAAGATATATCTACCTCCTAAGTCAATATAAATGTACATACTGTATTGACAGAAGCTAAACCCTTTAACTTATCAGAGATTGCCCTAACTCAATAATCAAACCGTTTTGTAGAAGATACTTAAAAGAACCTCCATAATTCTATAGTAAATGGTGGTCAATTTCATACTTATGGGTTAAAATTTCTGTATACTTGACAAAAAAATTTTTTTAACGAAGATTTAAGGTTTTAATCAGTCTCTATTTAATGACACCAAAACAAAGTAAGTATGTTCTTAGACTTACGAACAGAATATTCCTTTGTGAAAACATAAAAACAATTGCTGAAAAACTTGCTTTGGCCACTAAAGATTATTATTTTAGAAAAACCCCAGATAACAGATTATTTTTAAGGTCATGAAGGAACGCTTCTGAGTAAGTATTTCAAGAAAAATTATAACTATAGTTAAACAATCCAGACAAATTAAAAAGATTCCAAGATGGTACTGTTGCGCATAAGAACTGTTCCAGCTTTTCCTGCTTCTGAAAAACTTGGAAAGCACAGGTATAGACTCATTTGTTCTTGCTGGTAAGCTTGTCCTTGTGAAACAAAAGAAACAGCAGGGACAAGTAACACACAAAGTGATTTACAAACAACCCTACAGAGTTTTGCTCAGGATATCATTCTGAATAGGTTTAAGATTTCAACTGACAATATTTGTAGATGTTTGTGGTACTAGTTGTACTTTTCATATAATTATTGTTGTAGTTCATATCTAGAAGTTACTTTATTTATGTTTATTGTAATAATTGTTTAACTTCCCAATAATCTGCTCTAATCTTGCATTACACCTTTTATTCATACATTTACCACTGTGGTTAATAAGATTTAATGAACTCTAATCGAGACTGTTTCTGTGTTGTAAAAAATAAAATAGTGAGGGGTTTTTTTCCCCCTTCCCTTTTTATTTTACCTGCAGCGCAATAGTTTTCTATTCTGGGGAATAGAAAAGGGCTCCAAAATCCCACAATGAACACAGAAGCTACAATGGTGTATCTCTATGCATTGACCTTTTCCAGATACAATTTCACTCCTGTTGATGGTACAGAAAATCTAAATATATTCCACAATTACTCTCTGCCTTGCTCCTGTTAGCTGAAACTTACTCTAAAACTTGCTGTCAATTTTCCTGCAGGTTAGGAGAATCATTCTTTAGAGCTTGCCTAGTCTCCTTTGACTCAAAAAGTAGGACTCTGTTTTGGACCATGAATATCAGTCTTTGAAGCTGCTGACTGACAGACTGGTTGCTTTTCTAAGTGAGAAGATCAATGTTTTTACCAAATTATCGAAGGGATGGTAGTTGTTTTCTACTAAGTAAAATGTGGCAATATCAAGCTGAAAAAGAACCCAACCATATGACTTGTAAACTTTTCCAAATCAACTCCTAAACTTGCAGCCTAAGAAAGCTAGTATTTAAAAAAAAAAAAGAAGTTTCATTTTTTTACCTACTTGTACCTTATTTTCAGCTTTCTGTGGTAAGTGTTCTGGGTGACATCTACCGGTTGACTAGCTAAAATTAGCCCTGTACATACTTTCCAAGTCTTGCAAATAGGAACAACAATCCACTAACATTGAAAACAGTGTCAATTCCCTTGTTTCTTCAGAGAAAGCAAATTATCTGCTCAAAATCATGATATATACCATTGATGGAGTACACGTTTAAGAAAATAAAGGATATATATATGTTGATAATTTTCATATTTTACTATTATTTTCTTCCCTTTACATATAGTTAATACCCGAAGGTGAAAGCTGACTACAAAGAATGTTTTAGATCTACTAACCAGTGTGAGATATTATGATTGTATCTCTCTGTCTGATGCTGATGTCATTAAAACAGGAAGACCTATAAGATGTGGTAAATACATGAAAGCTTTCTAAATGACTTTTAAAAGGTGATTTTTTCAGGACAAGTATGTGCACATACTTGTTGGTCATATGTAACAGCTCTGCAGGAACTAAACACATAGCAAGGCAAATGACTTCACTGACTATATAAACTAGGCATGAACAGACTCAGGGCTATTTTAGTTGTAAATTCTAGCAAATGCCTTGACTATCTAGCTAACACTTAAGCATTTCAGGAATTTGTAACAAAAATTTTAAATAGACAGTAAATTTTCACAGAAACAAGGTAAAAAGAGGACTTTCCTGAACAAAAACCATCTCTGCTTGCAAACAGAATGACAGAATCCGTAGTAAAATGTTTTCCCCTACATAGCAGAGTTTAAAGATGTGGGTCATTAAATTTTCTCCAATATGCCTCTCTATAACTACTTTACTTATGAAATTGTGCTTTTTTAAAAAAATTGCCTCGATGCAAAGAAAATTTCAGCCCACAGCTTAACGTAGAAACTTAGGAGCAACAGAAGCTCAGTACAGCAGAAGAGTAATAGAAGCTCAGACTAAGAAAAAACTCAAAAATATTAGTTCCAACAAGACATAATAAATTGTCATTTTTCAGAAACTATTTCAATAAAAAAGTCCTATTAAATAGTTATGAAAATGGTTCAGTTCCTGACACACAACATGATTTAACTGCATTATCACGAAAAAAATTAGCCATAGCATATTACATATCACAGCCTCAAGATTTCATTTGTTCCACCTCTCTCCAGGTGAATGCAGTTGTACTCACAGGGTTTGACTTCATCTCCATAAGATTGTCCAAAATGCGTGTGACTGGCAGATTCTGTGAAACACAAGGTGAAGTTCATGCAATGCTGAAATGCTTGCTAAGAACTATTCACAGGCACACTATTAATTATGTAAGAGTTTACAGAGCATTTGAAATACTGTTTTAAACATTTTTCCTCTTATATTTTGTAAAGGTTCAGCATATTTATCATCACCTAAATTACTTTTCTGTACAGAAAATGCAAACATCTGAGATGCATCTAGCTAGAGGATGAACATTAAGTGCAAAAAAAGTGTGAAGAACTGAGTTGTATTTAGTTATAAGCAACATATGCAGATGCGATCACGTATGAATTCTTATTAACAAATACTTTGCACTTAAGGAAAGAATTTTAAAGCTGAAGATGATAATTAAGGGTGTGATGCTAAACAAAACTTAATGTTATTAAAAAAATGGGTAAAAAAAGCAACCCTGGCGACAAATATTTGGATGAACTGCAAAGGATTAAATTGAGGTAAGGTTCAAGATTACTGTTCCTTATTTAAGACAGGAAATGTTAGCCTGGACAAAAGATCTGAAGTATTAAACAGTCAAACCACTGCAGTTATAATAAACTGAGGGTGAGTTTACATAGCAACAGAATTGGAAATGTGTCTTATTGACAGAGTATATCAAAAGAGGACATTCCAAAGGATGATCAACATACTACCCTGAAAAACGCTTAGTAAAAAAAAATGTAAATCCCCAAATGACTGAAGAAGAAATAAAAAGTTAACTTTAATAGAAATACCAGACCTACATTATGCTTAAAAATATGAGGAAGAACATAATTTTAGTTGGCTACGCTAAAATACGTGGAGAAGGAATTAAAAACTAGCAAAGGCATATCCTGAAAACATTGGCAAATTGGCTTCTTGCTCACTCAGAACCCAAAAAAATGCAAGCCATTTTGTCAAGAATAATGCTAACTCTTTAAGGCCACGCATTTAAAAATTGACAAAATGTTAAGTAAAAGATTAGGAAGCCTCTTTTAGAATATAATTATTTTTTATTATTATAAGTAACAGTTTATCTGAAGAGTTCTTTATAAAATATAACTTACAAGCTAGCTGCATATTTAAGTTTCCTCAACCATGTTTCGTGATATACCACTGACTTTTACGTAATGCTATTTATTATACCTAGTCACAGTGAAATACCTGCAGAATTAACTTCACTGAATACCCGACAAAAGTGAGACCCCATTTTTAAACCTTTATGAGATAGCTGATGCCTTTAATGCATAAATGATGTATTTAACAGGGTTAATAAACAAACAATGGCAATTATAGGATTAAGTAGGTCAGAAAGATAAACAGTTAAGATTTCCTTTTATTTAGTTCTCATATGCTATATTTCTAAACTAAATTCTGATTCTTCAACTAAAAATTTCATGAATCATCTTTTTCTTAGAAATCTTGATGCCAAAATATTACAGAATCCAGATTTTTAAACCGTAAGCATTGATTTATTGGCATCTAATGAAAGAACACATTAGAGAAAATAATGTGTCCTCTACAGAAAAGCAGGCTTCTGGGAACTACAGTTCAAAATTTCAGCTACAGGTTACACAATCAGTTTCTTTTTTGTTGTTCTTGTTTGTTTTATTTTGGGGGTTGTACAATGACATCTGCATGCAAGTTATGGTTAAGTGAATATTTGAAGGTGGCCATGTCATTATAAATATTCTTTGATTTTCATGCACATTACGAGATTATAGTTCTGTACATTACTTATGTGGGAGAACTAGAAATGTTTGAACTGTAACTGAACAGAGAATTTACACTTTCAGCCTTTCAATCACTCTGAAATAGATTCACTGAATACATACTGTTCTAAGTAAAGACACAGATAGTTATATTTTTTGTTTATGAAGGTCTAGTCTATTTGTGTGTTCCACAGCCACTCTTTTAATAATGCTGAAATCCTCCTTAATAGTACCTACTGGAATCTAATTCCTTACAAAGAGAGGTATTCAAAGAAAATGTGAACATATTTGTTACTTATCTGAAAACTGGAAGTTACAAAGTGAGAGATCTATCCATCAGCAGAGATTTATGTTTACTTTTTTACTGTACAATGAATTTCATTAATATGATAGAGGTAATGAAATCTGTTTTTCCAAGCGTTCACAACACTCATGTAGGAGACTTTATTGCTTTTTTTAAAACTTACCTGTTGCTTCAGTACCAAATTCTTCACTCCTTCCATTACAAACTGCGATCCTGTATTCATAACACGTGAAAACAGACTGAAAAAACCAAAATAGAGATGATGTATAAGACCTTTTTTATGTTGTATTCTTAAGCTTTATACTGACATCCAATTCCCATTAAAGTTGATGGGACTTAGGTACCAAATAATTGAATTTGTCATAAAATATATCTTCACACCTATATTCTGCGCATGGCGAGCAAGCGTATGGGAATACACCTATAATCTAGCAGTCAGATCCTCACCTATCACTAGAAGTCTTGAATTCTAGCCTTTAATCCTCTAAACAGTTTATTTTACAACTTCAGTAATTGCACACATTTGAGTGTTCCTTTCAAGTGGGTGTCCTAATCACCAGAGTTAAGAGAGATGCTGAGTGTCTCCAGCAAACCAACCAGCAATTTTCCGAAGTGAAACAGCACTGGAATTCTCTCTAAGCATACTGCACCATGGATTCCTTATGACAGTGACAATGTATTCCTGAAAGTAAAGTTGGTAATGAGGATTCAAATCCTCTCAAGCATGGAAAGACCCAAGTCCTATAGCCTGTATGGGATATATGTACCCTTAGCACAGAAAATTTTTTCTCAGGACTTGAAATAAATAACTACAAGCAGATAGACACCATGTCCAGGACATTTTAATGAAACAGCAGTGTATTCTTCCATCCCTGACAATCCAAACCCAGGAGAGAACTGATTTGGAATACAGAGGGCTGTTCTGATCTTTAGTCATTGACTAAATAAGGGTTAAAATTATGGCTGCCATATATCCAGCTCCTGGTGCTGAATTGTTTTCCTGTGAGAGTGAATTTCATTGGCAGGTGCAGACAGAACAATATTAAGATACTTTGTGGCTTTCATCACAGATCCTTTTACTTTCCTCTGTGTTTGTCCTATGCACTCTTAAGGGGAGATGAGTGCTTGTAATTGTCTGTAAGTTAAAATTCTTACACATAGGGAGATTTTTTTTCTGAGCCACGTATAGCACTAATCATACTTTCAGCACTACTAAAATAACTTAAAAGAACTCAAAAGCTTAAAGAAAATTAATCAAAAGCATACCCCAATGGTTTAGGCGTCGTGTTTCCATAGCTGGTTGGAGCTGAAGCCATCTTAGTGAAAGCCCTGTGAAAGCAGCGACAGAAATCAAATATTTATCTCATGGCACATAAGGCTGTAGAATGTTCCCCCCTAGCCATCTGAAAGTGAAAAGACTTCTGCATCTCAAAATCCTTTGGGAAGTAACTATTTATTATATGCTTCCCACTTGTCAACAAATACAATAGGAAATAGATTTGATACTTATGAGCCAAAGACTTTATTTTGATACCATGTAAAACTAGAAAAACTGATAGGCAGCATCACCCTTCACTATGAACAGAAAAACCACTGGAATATGAACTAGCACAACTTTTCATTTAATTCAGTAGGTTGTTTCTGTACTGGATCATTAAGTGCACTACTATGTGTCATGTTCAATAGTGTTCTGGCATTGCTGGAGTTTAGTTTTAAAATAAGATTTGCATGTATTACCATGACATACAGTAAAAAAATTATACCAGAATGAATGTTTAAGGATAATTTATGATGTATGAGAAGCAACACATATCTTGAATACAATGCTGAGTTCTGTAAAATTGCCTGGTAAAACTCATATAGGAGAGAAAAGAAAGCACTTACTTCCATTGTTTTATGTAGCTCAAAGGAGCGAGATTACAACCTGCATCCATCAATGCTTTTTTATACTGCTCCAAATCAATCTGCAATTATGAAGTGGAGAATTACAAGAGATTGAAGCTACTCTTTACTCTATGGCTAAAGACAGACAAGATATCTGTATCTACATATTAAGCAAACAGTGCAAAGTTATAGCATTAACTAAAGTTAAAAAGTAATTATGAGTCTTAATTCCATTTCCTTACAAGTATGAAAATATAACTTAAAATCTGCCATGAGCAGCTCTCATCAAACTTAATAGTATTTGTGGAATT
The DNA here is from genome assembly GCA_013396655.1 of Campylorhamphus procurvoides. Classification (NCBI taxonomy): domain Eukaryota; kingdom Metazoa; phylum Chordata; class Aves; order Passeriformes; family Dendrocolaptidae; genus Campylorhamphus; species Campylorhamphus procurvoides. Next base: position 731,326 of record WBMV01005184.1, on the reverse strand, counting down.
AAATCCACTTTCAGATATGGGAACAGTCTTTTTATATGATCATCTTTAAAAAAAACCTGACAGAAAGAGGAGCTAATATACATTTATAAGAATACTTTCTATTTGCCTAACCAAACATTTTTTCCATCACATAATATTTCTACACTGTAAGAAGAATTTTCCTTGAAATCAATCATCCTAAGTTCAAAAGAAATATTAAGAAATTGTTTCCTGAATTATTCAGATATTGGTACAAGATGCATTTCTCCTTTATTCATCCGCTAGTCAACCAACTTAATTATTCTTTAATATACAAAGATAGAATGAAAAGTCATATTGCTTTACCTACTTAGCAGTGGAAAAGAATAACAAAAAGCATGCTAAGATGACTCTTGCACTAACTCTGATCTAAATATTTCAGAACAATATTACTACTTACTAGCCATTCATATCCTTTGAAATGGTGGCTAAAACTTTGTGAGTAGAATTCCTGGTAATACTAAAAAATTTATTTTAAGTTTTAACATTTTCTGGGCGTTTCATACTTCTCTTTAAAATGAAGCAGAAATACTCCTCAAATACCACAGAAAGTCTCTGTAGTAGAATCTGGTGTTGGAAGCTGTAAAGAACATACATACCTCTGAAGGTGCCTGAGCTGAGCTTATGTAATAGATAAGAAATAACCGCATTTTGTCTTCCGGAGTTCCCGCTGCAGTAAAAAAAAATAATTAAAACCAACATTTCTAACTATGCTGCTACATTAATTGCTCTTCAGTAACCACATATATGTACATGCAGACCTTTAGTTATGGCAATAATTGTTATCTATAACTATGCTCTTGCTCAATGTATAAAACTGGTAGAAAGACACACAGTAATTTTATTACAAGTTGGGTTAGATGTACTCATTCTTTCTGAAAGTTTTACACTTTCCCCTTTTACTTGTAGTAAATATTATTCTTCAAATATCTTATGACTTGTTTAATATGGAGATTGTAAACATTAGCTAGGAGTAGGTCCACGAAAAAGTAGACTAAAGAAAAATCATAAAAGTAAAAGCCACAACATATTTTTTATCTCTACAACTTGTTTATGCAGCTCTGTGGTTGACTGTACCAAAATACTTGAGAGCTGTAAAAGCACTTATATGAACTTCTGGTCAGGAAAAAAAATCCTGAACTTCCAAATTCCCTTCAGAAAGGATTTCACCTCCCGAATCACGTCACACCATTTGTTGGAGAAAAACACTTCCCATTCTTAGGAAGCATTATTAATATGACAATCAAAATTCACATCTCCAGATCAAAACAATCATGTGGCCATTATTTAAACTATAACTTACTACAGTAGATTTTGAACACCAGATTTTATTCTTTCTAGAAGAGAATCACTGTTAGTTTCAAATTAAAATTTCAGAAGTACAACTTCTCAGAACAAACATTTCAAATTAAAATTCATTAAAAAAGTCTGATATCTTTAGTACAATGTGTTATAAGAGTGCACTTTCTTCTTGTTGTCGGTAAGAAAACAGACTTTTTTCTGGTTTGTTTTTGTTTTTTCTTCTTTTCCTTTTTCTGTTTTGTTTGTTTATTTTGGGTGTTTTTCTCCTGCTATGGAATGTGGATCATGTCAGCAGGAGATCATCTAATCTAATCTGCAACTTTTGTTTATAAGTGAGCCTCTATTTAGTTTGGCAAAAGTTAAGAGTAAGTACTATCATAATGAGCATTTATGACTTGGTACAATCTTTTCTGGAAAGTAGGTTTTACTAACCTTTACCAAATACCAGTAAGTCAGAAGATTAAGAACTGAAGAAACTTCGTATTATCTAAACCAAAAGCCAGCTTTCAAGCTAGACATCCACCTGGAATTCACTTAAACATTCTAAATATATGGTGCAATTCACTTGGAAACTTCGTTTCCAGCATGCTGTTTTATAGCTTGATTCAGCTTCTCACTCATCACTCAGTTTCAGTTTCAACTGGGCTGATCTACCATGCCTACAATGCTCCTAGAACATTTGTGCTCACAGGAGCGTAAATGGTCTCACTTACACAAGTCTAAATGACATTTTGTCAATAATAATAATAATAATAATAATAATAATAATAATAATATATATTGTGAATGCATTAAGTATACTTCACTGAATTGTAGGAAATCCACTCTGGCAGACGGCAGAAATACTTTACTCTTACTTTACTACTGAAGTAATCACAGCTGTGACAAACAGCTGTAAGACTTAAGTCACTTGTCTCTAAAATATTTACTACTTTTTTTCTAGGCGGTGGTCCGTGACAGCACAGAGAGCCATGCTGCTAAACATTCTCAAGAAAACATAACTAAGCAAATGGAAAACAGACCAATTTTATTTTTCACTCAAAAACCAGCAGGCAGCCTTTAGGGCTACTGATTAACTACCAGCAAAGGAAAGCCAGTAGCTCCCATTTTATCACTACTCCAGGATACAGTAATACCCACTGAACTGGGAGGCAGCTAATAGCCCAGAGGGGCAGGGCGACATCAGTAAGAAATGGAAAGCTGTTAAGTGGTCACATCTCAGTACTTTTGCGAAGAGCTCTGCAGATATCATAGTCCACAAGACAAGTATCCCCACAGATAATGCAAACCAGTAGTTCACTGCTAGAAGCACTGGAAGACTTGATGTATTATTCCTTCCAAACGTTTTGAGCTGGTATTTCTCAGTTAATCACACAATAGGAGTCTGGACAGTTCTATAAGAAGCATGCTCAGGAATAATCACTATGATTTAATTTAAATCCCTTTGTTATATAAACTTACCTTAAACCTAGGCAATGCATATAAAATGCCAATGTACTACTATGAAAACCTGAATACTTAGCTCATGAAGAAAATCTCTAGCTTGTAAATCTAATTTTTCTCTTGTGTAAAACCCAGGAACCTTGCTAACAGGAATGCTGATGTGATACATCAGGTATGGAAAACAATTTGCTTTATACTGCAATCGAAAAAGGCATAGAAAGTGTGGATTCAGGTAAAAAGTAATGGATCCAGCAGGACATACAAGCAGGCATAAAAGTTTCTGTTTTCATACCTAAGTTTATGCAAATATAAAAGTTGAATCAAAATAGTACATGAAAAATTAATTCTTATCATTGAAAAGGACAAGTTTGTATTGATGCTTAATAAAAGTAGATTATAAATTTTCTTATTAGCCTCATATTAAAAATTAATGTATGTACTGAACTATAGATTGATGTTTGACATCACATTTTCTGGAAGTTTTTTAGTTTCTAGACTTGATCCAATATGCGATCTGTAAAATTTTAGCTCAGACTTCTACCAATCTTCTACTGCCTTTGATTATATAGCACAGATACTACGAAAAGATTTTTGTAAAAAGTCCACAGGATGTAGATACACTCTTTCTATAAATATGCATCATTATACAAAGTCTAAGCAGACATTAAGTCCCATAGGTAGCTAAAAGACTACACACATAAGCATGCAATAACAAAACATTTTCTTAAAGAGCATACTGGGAAAAGAGCAGAAACCTTGAGTCTCTAAATACTTGAGGTTTGCCAATATACTTTGCTAATATGCAGGCAGGTCAGTAATCATAATGTAACAATCTTGCTCTGAAGGTTCTTTTGTTCCAGCCAACTAGTATCAGATCATACTGAGATCTGTCAATGTTATGCCATACCTCAGGTTGCGCAAGATTGCAATGAGAGTTGATGCTACAATACTACAAAAAGCTGAGAACTCATTCAGGTCTCAACCTTTCACAGAAAGACCCCTAATGACTCCTGCTAATTGATAATCTGAGTAACCTCGGTGTGCAATGCTCTGTTATGCATGAACCAGATCTGAAACAGAAGCTGGGATGCATTGGTCTTAGACAATGAAAACTGACATGCCACAGCTGGGTCAACGCATGCAAAGCTTCAGGATTCTCAGTGAACTGCACAATTTACATCTTGCTTCCCTTCTCTCCATTGTCTCCCATTCATCTTATTACTCACACAAGCAAGAGCTACCTGCATTACAGCCCCTTGATATAACCAAATTCTATGAAATGCCATTTTTCATTCTGTTTGTGAGGTATGTATACATTACAAAACATGCAGTAGGATGTTAAAGGACCAGTTTGGTTCAAACAGAATTGCAAGCTATACTAATAAATACTGGAAAAGCACAAAAAAAATATTCTTACCTTCAGAAACAAGTTGCTGGGAAAGGATTTTACTGGAGCTGCAAAAGTTGCTAGTATTTTGCATATTACTCAAGTGATATCCTAAATGCTCTAGACCGCTACTGAAGACCAATCAAAAGCTGTTTTCTTTACAAGTCTTGCAGACATTGCAAATAAGCTCTTTACCAACCCTGAAGTCCAAGTAGGTACAGGACTTCAGTAGGTTTGTATCTTAACAAATTTTATACAAAATTCAGATTTAAAATACTCACCATCTGGATCAGAAATCATGTCCAGAAGAGATTTATCCAGAGTAGACTTGCTCATTATTTTTTCCTCATATTCAAAATACACATCCAGCTTTCGACTCTGTTTAAGAGTAAGTTTCAGGGTTAACATCTTAACACTGTAAAAGGATATTTATTTCCTCTTTAAAAAGGTATGTAGTTTTAGTCATCAAGACTATTTTTAAAATTTTATTAAAAAAAAATCATCAGGAAAAATAACTAATGCTTGCATTATGATATGCTTTTATTAACTCTCAGAAAGTTGATATGCATGCAATTATCAAAAGTGAAAATGTAAGTTAAGAAAGGGATGTCCGATGTGAATACTGAACTGGAAGAGAAGCTTTGTTTTCAACTCTGATTTTGCCACAGCTGAAAACTACATGCCACCATACACAGTGCTATGTTGTAAAAGGAAAAAAATAATGGTCAAGTAATTACTACATCACATTTATGCTGAACCTCCAATCTCTCGGTCATCAAGACAATTATTCAATGCAGATAAGGGGGGGAAATTCCTTTATACATTAAGGCATCTTCCCAGAGAAAAGTTGCCAACTGCCGACTTGGGCTGGTAATGAAATACTACCTCAGATCAAAGATTTGCAATTACCCATTCACACCAAAGATAGCTAAGTTTATTATTAGATCACCTTGCTAACACTGAAAAAGAAGTCTCTCATCATACAATGACATCTAGATGTTGCAAAAACCCTTTTTTAGGGAGGGACTACACAAAATTAAGTCAAAAACTTTATAGAAGACACCACATGGCCATGCAACTCATGACTGCATTGCAGTACATCTGCACAAACAGACAAGCTTTGCACTTTTTGATCACTGACTTACAATCTAAAAGTAGAAAAATACAACCCAAAACTTACTATAAAAAGTTCCACTACAATGCAAATCTTTATGTGTGTTTGAACATTAACCTGTAGAATCACAACAAATGTTAAAACTGTTCAGCTTACAAAACCTCAATATCTGCTAACTAACTAAATCCAGGTGTTTGGACACATTCCGCTATGTATTGGCTCAAAAAGGAGACTGTCAGAATAGATCTCCATCTTGCTGCTTTGGAAGTGTTTCAGCTCCACTGAAATGATATGGCCAGAGTGAGACAAAAGTCACCTGTACTTTTCTTGCGTTAAGTGATTTGGAAAATTTTGCCTGATAATGCCAAAGCATGGAAAACTGCTACGGGACCTTCTATCCAGTGTGGCAGCAACATAGAAACTTTAAAGGTCTGGTTTTCACATGTTTCTGAATTCTACTAAAATTATTCCTGAGATCAGAAGTAAGACAATGGGATTTCAAAAAAGTTATTTCACCATCCCTCAAAAACCAAAAAGGTACTTCGCTAGCCTAAGGATATTAGGATATTTCACTTTCTGAGTACTGTAAAGAGCTGGAGAGAAGAATACACAATAGAAGAAGGTGCAAGTCACAAGAATGTTTTTACACTGAAAGCATCTATCTGCCAATCAGCTTATGATGCAGGTAGCCATACAACACTTCCATTTCTCAGTCACCATTTACCAAACTCCTTGAGAAGAGCAGTTACTTGCAAAACAGCAACTTAATTAAAACCTTTTGTGTAAGCTTGTAACTACAGCTTATAAAGTAAATTACCTGGAAGAGTGCTCAAAAAATGACCCTCTGCTACTTTTAGGGGCAGAAGAATCTCTTCTGTGGACTATCATGTGACTGTGACTACATAGAAGGTGAATGATTAAAAAACATCAATTCTACAGCATCTTGGAGACTATCTGCATTACAGCTTCCTTCAATCTATCTAGAGAGATAAAACAATTGCAAATAAATTACTACAATTTTCTAGTCTTTCCATTGTATTCACTTGTTTGTTGTGTTTTAACTACATTTAACTACATTTGTACATGAAGCTAAATTTAATGTTTTTTAGTTTAAAGTACTTTTTCCCAGACAAAAGGCATGCAATAAAGAAAGGACTGTCTTGAAATGTGGAAACTTAATCTTATTAAGATAAATATATTATTGTTGAATTTGGCAATGCCCATATTATCTTAGCTGGTGATGTTTAAGACAAATTTATTAGGTGGTATGTAAAAATGTAAAACATAAAAAGATTCACTACTTCTCTGTATTTGTTTACAACATTTAAATAAAATTATGTAATTTAAACATGAATTACTTTGAAGTGTAAGAACAGATCCCCAGTTGGTAACTTACTTGAAGCACAAGCTAAGTAAAATTCTTCTCAGCCATGTGCAACTTCATGACTGTTTGACTAAGACTGCAGAATGAAATAGATTAACAGCAGCAAAGAAAATTTCACTGGTTGCATGTATGTTCAATATATACTATACTTTGAACCTAAACTGAAATATTAATGATACACATACACTCACTCTCTTAAAAAATTTTGGACAATTAATTTTGAAGTGTGAACCTAGCACTCTTTGGGGAAAAAACCCCAAACAAACTGAAAATCCTAAAATTTCAGGTCCGTATTTTTTATTTCTACCCACAACAGGGACATCAGAGATAAGCAGCAATATAAAATTTTTGTGACTCTTTTTGATGTAATGAACTGAAGAGAGGGATCTATACAGTAAGTCTATTGAGCTGCCCCTTTACTAGGTAAGTAACAAGTTATTAGCAAAGATTCTAATTAGGGCAGTATTTTTACTGGCTTGCTAGGAATTAGATGGACACCTAGTAAAATTTCGTATGGATTACTCAATAGCCTTAAACAACTAGTTACCTTCTGATAGATATCCCAGACATGCCACATCAACGAGACAGTTACTTCTCGAAGAGCCAACTTGTCTAGGAGTTCTGGTTAAGAAGCAGATGTCCCATTTAATTTAAGTAACTGCAATTTTGCTCACTCAATGGCAAACTCACAGACATGCCAAGAGGAAAAGCTGGGGAATAGGAGCTAAACAATCCTGTAGATTCAATAAAAAAACACAGCAAAAAAGAGGTTTTTATGGGTGCCAAACTGGCAAGCAAGGTGAAGACAATCAATGATAATAAAAAATGATAAAATGAAGATGCATTTATATTTACAGTTATTCCTTTTCTGCCTCCTGCTCTTGATTTCCTACTATGACATCTTGTTCCATACCAACCTCATTCAAGTGACCTTTCTGGCTGCCATTTCAGGCACAGGATCTGTATTGCACTTAAAGTGCCACACTTTAGCTTGGGTTTTTTTTGATATATTGGTGAAAGCTTTCAACTTACCATCTTCAGAAACAGGCTGTTTGTAAGCCAAAATTTATTTTAGGGAAAACTGCTGAAGCACGTGGGAAAGTCTACTTGAGCGCTGTAGTTCAAAATGAACACAAAATTCTTTCTTTCTTAAGCAAAAAAGTGGAAGCAGGACCTACTGAAATATCATAGAAGGTCATTTTTGTAAGGATTTGTTGGAAGCTCTCCTATCCTCTTTACAGTACAAAAGTTCTTAATTTTAGGGAGAAAGAGAACATGCAGAAGAAGAGAGAATAAGTTTTCTGAGAAACTACTTAAAAAATTTCTCAAAGATGTTGACGGAGAAAAACCAGAAGTAACTGCCCCCAGAATAAGCAAGGCCGGTAAAGTAATTATAGTGTGCTCCTACCACGAGGAAGAGAAACTCTGGAAGAGGGCTGGAAGTGGCAGTCATAGCCAATTCCCTTTCACTGAACTGCACAGAATGATGATGGAAAAGGTCAGTGTAACAGCTCAGAAAAAGGTGTTTTTACTAGAAGGTTACTGAATTACCAGTTCCGAATGACAGAAAAATAGCATGGACCACTGAGACATATATATTTCACAAACACATATTATTTCTCTTCACTGAGCAATGAAAAATGTTCACTTTACTGAACAACGCCAGAGAATGAATGCAGTCCATGGAGGACCACGAGCATGAGACTGTATTGAGTCTGACTGAGACGGAGTTCATTTCCCTACAGCAGCCCTCCCAGTGCTGTGCTTTGCACTGGTAGCTAGAAAGGGGTTGATAACACACCAGTGTTTTGGCTACTGCCGAGCAGTGCTGGCACAACATCAGCACTGCCTCTCAATATTTCTTCCTCCTCTCACACAGGGCAAGATCCTGGAGGTGACACAACCAGGCCAGCTGACCCAAACTAACCAAAGGGAAATTCCATACCATATGACATAATTTCAGATACGAAAGTTAAGGAAAGGAAGAGGAAGGTGAGGGGGGCCTTCATGATTTACAATGTTTGCCTTCTGAGCAACCACTGTGTGCTGAAGCCCTGCTTCCCAGGAAGTGGCCGGACATCATTTGCTAATGGGAAGTAGAGAATAAACATTGTTATTTTCCTGTTCACTTTTGCTTTAGTAAACTGCCTTATCCAGCTCATGAGTGGTTTTCCATCTTATTTTCTCCCCTGTCTGCCTGGGAAAGGACATGATAGAGAGCTTTGGTGGGCACCTGGTATCCAGCTAAGGTCAGCCCACTACACATGGTATAAGACAAAAATGTAACCTTATTTAAAATACAGTAGTTAAAATAGTGAAATTCCCTTATAAAATATGACTTTGCAAATTTGAAAGGCTATTGTCAATCCCAATAGTGAAGTCATTCAAAGTATCAAGCCTTGAGATCAAGCAAAAGCAGAGATACATGATAAAAAATTATGTAGGAATTAAAAAAACAAACATAAACCAAACAAATGTAACAAATTTACTACAGATAATAATTCACATAAAAATCTGCCACATAAATTCACATGCATAATTCTAGCAAGAGGTTACTTAATCTACCTCCTCTCCAACTAATCATTTTAGAAAAGTCCACATTTACACCTTTTTATATGTCATGATCAAATATACTTCAGTAATCCTTGGATTCAAATTAAAATTACATGCAAGGACACGTATGATTGAATCTCTAAAGCATCTAGATATTCATAATTGTAGCCCTAAATGTGCCATGTGTTGAGTCCAGTCCTTCAGTCATCAGCTTCAGCAGAGAAAAAACAATCAATACAAAACAAGGATGCATTTGTTCTAAGCACTGACAACAAATACTTGATGGTTCAATTTGTGAAAAAGTGATACATATTTTCCATTATTTCACTAAACACTCAAGCCAGAAAACTGCCAGGACCCCTGAGTATGTGATTAATTTCTGGTTTCCTCTTGCTGTGTCTTAGAAAATGATCCAACAAAATGTAGAAAGCAGCTGTAGACTGAACATTAAAATATGACCACAAGAAAAATTAAATTCACTTAGTATATCTAAAGCAGGTCTTGTAACGTTCTTTGCATTGACCCTCATAAATGTAGTGAAGAAAAATGTTCAAATACTTTCATAATGGACAATGTATATAGTATATTTTCAAGTATGAATGTACTTCCAGATTATTTTAAAGGTGAAATTATAGTAACCTGAAGAAGAGCATGGGTCTTGACTAGCTTCTTATGACCTCAGTACTTGCAAAAAAATTTTCTCTTATCCTAATCTGATTTGATTATTTAAGTGTATATAAAACCTACTAACCATAGCCTCAAGGTGCCAACAGAATTTCTTTTTAAAAGTACTGGCTGAGGCACTGCCCTTTTTGAAAATATTTTTGAGGAATCCATTAGGTAGCGTAACATCCCACATATTAAAATTCCACAGCTCTAGACAGAAAGATACTTCTTCTAACACTGGAAGGTGAAAAAAGAGGAGAAAATGGTCAGGAGAAAGGAGTTGGAATAAATTTGACATTCATTCAGTGAGAAGGCTTTGGTGTAGGCAGATTTCATCAGAAAATATGTTTGTTTCTGCATTCATTGAAGACAGTTTTCTAAATATCTGGGGATGAACTGATGCTTTCTAAATCAAAAGAGAAGATGATAGAGGTGCACATATCATCAAAATATTGAAGAAACTGCCTGGCCATCTGCCTCACAATCTTTGACAGCTACACAAAAAGAAGGTAAGGAGCCTGAGCACTCTGCAGTACCAGAGTTAAAAATCACAGAGAAATGGCTCACCATCCCTAGGGAACTCTCTAATAGCAAGCTCCCTGTCAGGGCAGTGAGCCAAAGGCTAGTTGAGTGCTAAAGTGCTCTACAGAAGAACCCTAAGGTAATTCCCTCCCCCTCTAGGTAACCGACAAGTGTGTTGCTCTCACCTAATGGAGAATGAACAAGTGCATCTGACTCCAATCCACTGCCAACAGGACACTGGCGATCAAAACTGCTGTTACTGCCATTCTCCATCTTGCTCTTAAACTTGGTTTTGTTCAACAATAATATATAAAACACTACTGGTGTAGGCTTGCCATTACATCAGTATCTTTCTTAGAAAAGTGAATTTACATCGAAATACTGACATTGTTGACTTCCACTTTTTCAGTGGTATTAATGTACTGCTTTTAAATTGTCAGATACAAAAACTGACATGCCTAATACTGCAGAAGCATATAAACTACCTCCTACAGTAATGAGCTAAACACAGAGACACACATATCTCTTCCTAAACTTTATAAATATGTAAAATGGATTTATTTTTAAGTTTCATAATTAATTCTTTGTTCATATATAGCACTGAAAAAAATTCAGTAGCAGTAATGACTGAGGACAGATCTCATGCCCTTTACAACTGTTTAAGCTGGCTCAAAAACACATTGCCTTCCATGAGTTATAAATAACTTGGGGTAAAATTTTCTAATTACTGATTTTCAGTGAAACTTGGTGCTTGAATCACTTTTCAAAACAGAAGTTCAGTGCTTCTGAAAGCCTCATCTATAATTTCTGTTCTCATACTGTGAAAACAGAACCATTTTCCAAGTTATCCTGGCAGTAATCATGGTCTTCACTTGACACCAAATCCTCTGCGAGGTCGCTGACACCAGAGCAGCAGACAAACAGAAAAGAGGGCAAGCATCCTTCTGAAATGCTTGAATTATGCACACGACATCCAACACAGGACCTGCTGGAAAGACCACTTCAGTAACACGTGTCATTATTGCCACATTTCTGGGTATCATTTTCATTGGTGAGCAGTCAACAGTGCCCTTCTGATAAACACATACAGAACAGAGAATTGCTTAGCCTGAAGTCATGACCTGCCATGACACATCTCTAAAATAAAAGAAACACTTCTATAATAAACTTAACTTTAGAAAGACTTCAACCCAGCACAGCAGTTGTGGCCACTATTGGCACATAAGAAAATATTGGCACATATTCTTTGCTTTCCAGGCAGAGGCATTCAAAATTCATTCTCTGCAACCCTTTAAAACTAAGTAATGCTACACAGTGATTTCTGATAATGTAGCTCAACTAAGAAGGCTTACTTTCTTATCTCCACCAGTTCAAATATATTCATCCAGTTAAGGAGCAGTACTAATAGAAAACTGAAGTTGGAGAGCAATCATACCTTTATGTGCTCCAAAACAGCTGTTGCCACATTTGTATGAAGATCAATGAGCCTCTTCTTTTCCAGAAGTTCTGGAAGAGAGCTGAAGAAATTAAATACAAACTAACCTGCTGATCTGCACTAATAGCTGAATTGTGCATTGTATACAGCAGGTACAAAAAAAATTACAAAAACATAGAACAGTCTGGGTTGGAAAGAACCTTTAAAAACTATTAAAATCTAAAATTACAGAATAGGATCGAAACTAAGAAATTACAAGGTATTGATGTAATGATTCTCATAACCTTAACAGAATAACATAAAAGAAATTAGTCATATGTAATGTAGTAAATCAGGTTTTTACCTTGACTAGCAAAAAATATACATAAAGGGTAATTCAATATTCCCACTGAAAGCTTGTTACCAACAACAGATATGTGCTCTGCTAACCTAAACAAATAATCTACATTTAGTTAAATTCTGATACAGATAGAAGTGTCAGTATCTGCCGAATAATAAAAGCTGTAAAAAATCAAATAATGTCAAATAATTATAAAATTATATTAAATAATAACATCTGTCAAATAAATACAGAACCCTGGATGTCCTGGAATTTGTCACAGGTGCTTCTGCATAGAACACAATTCTCTGCAGGATTTGTGATTGAAATTTTTTTTGTGAAATGGAAAATGGAATGGTTAAATTTACTTTGTAGAAAAATTGTTACTTAAGGTGTTATGATCTACATAATTTTCACTGCTGGCACTTGGCAATCACATCTATAAAAGACTGCTCAGAATCTATACATTTTCACATCCATGGATACTCAGTGTCATACTCGGTTTAATAATAAGCAGATGATCAGGCACTAAATGATACTAAGTGCATGTCATTAAGAGCCAGGAAGTTAAGTAACCATACTGTCTTTCCTTCTTTAAGCAATTATAAAATCTATGTTACCTATGGTAATTGGCCATTAATGACCTTATAGCTGGAAGGTGAATTGTACTGCCTTTGTATTTAAAAAAAAAAAAAAGAAAGAAAACCAAAAGACAGAAGACCTATGTTAGAACCTCTGGTTTCTAATTGCTAATAGATATTCCAAAGTTTTCTAGTCGTTATAAAGACTAAGACCTAAGCTATGTCTTGCTGTTTTGCTGTTCACCATATGCTAGAAGGAAAAAGATAACCATTCTCTGATAGACAACAGAACAGCAAAGCCTAGTTCAATTCTTCCAGCAGAAACATGACTAAATGGAAGATCCTATTGATATCCGGACTTCTCAGCATAATTCTAAAGACAAGGGCCAAGAATCAACGCCCTAACCTGAAAATCAGCATCCTGAAAGTACAAAACTTTAAAACTTTATAGGGGGAGCTTGGAAATATCTTCTCGCTTTTCGCAAACTGCCTGATCCATCACACATACTTTGTAATTCCAATCAAATTCTAACTAGGCATAGCATACAAAACAACTTTTGAAACTCATTAAGAGACAACTAACTAATGCAGGCATGCTGGATTTCACAGCACACCGGGCATAACATCCCATCTATCCTCAGAATAATTATTGTTTCTTCTTCTTTCTGGTTGGGTCTTAGTGAAAGGCAGCAAACTAAACATCTCCCTTCTCCAATACATTAGTGGAATGAAAACAAATTTACAGTGAGAAACAAGTCTACATCTCAGACTGTCACCCACAGTGGCTAGGTCTCCAAAAGCAGGAGAGTAAATTTCTCATGCAGAGTTGTTAATAACTAGAATCTTGCCAACAGATGTTACAGTAACTACATGAATCAATATGTAATTAATTACAGACTCTGTAAGGCAAGTAGATACTTCAAGAAGTGGATTTCACTAACAATTCTTTTAATGAAAGAATGCAGAGGTTAGTATTTTTGGTGGAAGAGTGCAAGCAAATCTCTGATGCACTTAGATTACTCAGCTTTGCTGAGGAAACACTGCAAAGTCACGTGCATAGCGCTCATACACATTGTGAAAGTTACATGCGCAAGCACTGGTCTATGACATTGCATTTAACTTTACCAGAATTAGAAAGCATTTAAACTACATTATTGAGCTGAATAGCTCAATATATTATAATAATAACATTCTTATTTCAAAGAATATTACAAGTGCAATGACAAAAAATTAGAAATGGTTACCAATTAAACAATAATACCTTATTGATCACTTACCTGACAGCTGAAGTTAGCTTAGCTGTATTATCTGAAAGCATACTTATTGCTCCTTCATCCTCCCCTTCTATACCCTAGGTTTTGAAGAAGGGTTTGGAAAGAGGAATAAAACCAGTTATAGTAAGTACAAATATGACACATGCAGATACAGTCAGAACATTTAGAATCTATTTTGTCACAGTGGTATTAATGCCTGGATATTGTTTTTTTAGTATGGAAGTTGTGTAACTGCATTATACACAAGAAATTGAGCCTTCTCGTGAAACATGGTACTTCTAGTACTACTTTTAGGATTGTATTATGGCTTAAATTCAGCAAATGCTGCTAATTTTTGTGTGTGGGATGACAGGATGTGCTAAGCATCTATACAAATCCCATTATGCTTTACATAAAGCACATACAGGTGACAAACTTACCATGATACTTTTAAGTCTTTTGACTTCATCTTCTTGGGCTCTGTAAGATTCCAGTTCTTGCTGAACAGACTCGGCTACCTCTGGAAAAGGACTAATGCAACACCCTGCATTAGGCTCAGTTACATCAACAAATTGAAACACTAGAAGCAGACCATGAAAACCTTTTTGGAAATAACAATACACAAATCATGCACCAGTATCAAATCAATGAAAATGTCATCTCACTGTAAGTTTACTTAAAGTTTCTAAGATATATTCATTGCTTTTAATAATTTTATGTAATTTTGGTAAGAACAATTTTGAGCTCTGTAACAAAAAGCAAATATACAATTAACATGGGCAATGAACATTCACAATGATGTGGTGAGTTGACCCTGGTTGGACCAGGTTGAACCAAGACACATCTCAGCAGGACTGGGTGGGGAGAAAGTAAGATGTTAATTAAACTAGAAACTCATGGGTCAAGATATAGGCAGATGAAAAACCCAAAGCTTGTGTGAAAGCAAAGGAAAACAGAAGATTTTATTCTCTACTTTCTACTAGCAGGTGATGTTTGGCCACTTCCCAGGACGCAGGGCTTCAGTAGGCAGAGTGGTTGTTCCAGAAGAGAAACATTGTAAAAAAACCCTGAATTCCCTGCCCTTCCTCCTCCTTTTTGTTAGCTTTTATTGCTGAACAGACGTCATGTTATGGAATATCACTTTGTTCAGTTTGGGTCAGCTGTCCTGGCTACATCCCCTTTCAAGATCTAGCGTATCCCCAGCGTACTGGTGAGGGGCAATGTTGGAGAGACAGCCCTGATGCTATGCCAGTGCTGCTCAGCAGCAGCCAAAACACTGGTGTATTACCAACCCCTTTCTAGCTAACAATGCAAAGCACAGCACTGTGAGGGCTGCTGTGGGGATAATTAACTCCAACTCAGCCAGACCCAGTACACCTTAAACCCTCCCCCCAAACTTATAGAATATTTTCAAATAGGCTTAAAAATAGAACTACTATAATATGAAGAATACTTAGAATTTGTATTGACTAAATTATTATAAACTGTGTACCTCTACAGCTTACCTGCCCTTATGCTTTTGCCAGAATTTATCAGATGCAGTTAAATCATAGGACTTCTTATTTTTTTTCTTAGGTCTAGCACCTGCTGGAGAACTTTCCATTCCTGTTGATTCTTCCAAGTTAACTCTATTCAAATGGAAATCCTAAAATAAACGGGAATCTTATGTAAACATTTGATTGTTTAAAATTATTTATTTAGCCTTTTATACTCAACCAAACATCTTCTAGAATATTTTCTAAAAAAATATTAACATAGCTATTTATGAAGTTCTATTTATTAGAACTTCATAAGAGGGCAGGAAACAGTTTAGTAGCTAACTAGATAACATGAGCAATATAAGAACACCAAACAAAGCAACAAATGTTAAGCAGACATTTGATTGTCTCATATGTGAATAATCCTCTGACACTGAACTTTAAACAGTTTTCTGAGCAGAAAATGTTATTTAGCAAAAACTGTGCTCTTAAAAACTGCCAAAACCTGAAGTATAAAAGTTTCTGTGTCGCAGACAAGAAGTGTTTCTAAGGTTGAAGTTCACTTACACAACTATACAAGTGTATCAAAGCTGCCAACAGCAACAGGATTATTCACTGTGAAGACTACTGTTACACCTTCACAGCTCTTTCCCTAATTTTTTAAACACTAATGAAATAGTGAATGCATGATAAAGCAAAGGTTTGCAGCAAAGGTGCTATTTCTCCATATAGCTTTTCTTCTTCCACAGAGACATGGACATAGAAACTCCATCACTTTGCTAGAGGACACAGTTATGCTCAAGTATTGTGTCACCACACTGTTCCCTGTAGGTTTTCTCCTTCTTTCACCCATTGCTTTTGACTGCTCTGTATTTTCTGCAGGTTACATATTCCCTCTGATTTTCAATGAAGATTACTAACAAGTATTCCATTTGCTGATTTCATCCTACCCCTTTTCAAGAACATTTAAAATTTCAAAGGTGTCCTTTGCTTGGCAAACAGTGATAGATTCAAATCTTCAGCTACACAGAATCTGTCATGAACCTTCTATGAACGATCCATGCCAGAATAGAAATAAAACTAGCTAGAAGTAAAACTAGTAGATGTAGGTACTCAAAAGAAACACAGGCAGGAAATGAGCACAAACCTCATATTACAAGACATGTTTAATGTTTCAGCAAAAGAAGAGTATTTTTCAAGTATATATATTCAATAAAAACTTGAGAAAAAATTAATTTGATTGCAAATTTAGCTGTAATTTTTAACGAAGATCTATGTTTTGGCTCAATTTAACTCACCGGTGACCTGAATTTCCAAGTTATTTTTGGCATTCACAAGGAGTTTTCCCAAAATAATTCTTATTGAATAGTGTTTCTCCTTTCAACTCCCCATTTTGTCCTTATAAAGTTTTCTATCCATGCCTCCCATTTTTCTGTATCCACTCCTGAGAGGTTTTTTTATTTAGAAACAGGACTCTCCTCTCATAAGCCTGTTTATGCACGGAAACACCACAGTTATAAACTATATGGATTCAGCACTCAACATTGTGCCTGGGTAAGTGCATAGTTCAACACTGCACAGAATTCCTGGTCTATTGTAACAGAGACCTAAGTGAAAAACAATTTGTTTGAAAGTACAGCTTACATAATTAACACCTTGGTAACACTTCCGCAGTTAAAATTCATGGCCTCTTAAAAGGCTACTGTGGTTATTTCATGAAATATTATGTTCAGCACATGAAGAGCCTGGCACGCTTGCATTTAAGGTGAAGAAGTTGACTGGTTTTGAAATTAAACTTTTGCCCTTTCCATGGAATCACAGACCAGTTGGTTACAATTTCACTAAACAAATCCATAATCCTATCCACTCAGTTAAAATTAAGATGCAACATTTAACAACTTTTTACAAAGAAACTACTGAAGCCTGATGCTGTACACATAAATATCCAGTGATCTGGAATCATTCTTCTATTCTCGTACCTCAGCACATTTGTAGCACTAGTTGTTCTCAGCTCAGTATATCTCTGATCACTCTGCATCTTGATGCACTGAAGTTCTACCCCAACACATCTGAGGCCACTCAACACTACCTTCTTTACACGGCAGATGATCTGGAGTCAAATAGATGGAGCTTCGCATGGTTTTACTACCTAGCAAGTGAGCATTTGCTGATTTAGGTGACAAACTGAAGTTAGTATAGGTCTTTGGCAATAGTGTTTACACCTGTGAAAACTGTAATTTGGGTTTCCATAGCCTACTCTTTACTATTTTCGAAAGAAACGTGTACAAATTCGGAACTTCTACCTGCAAGTCTCTAGCCAGTGCAACAGATATTGAAGAAAAATCAGTGCAACCTGTAGGTTTTTCACATATGCGTTTCTTAAAGAGATTAGGCCAAAAATTCTTTATCTGTAAAAAGAACCTTTAAGAGGAAGGCACATGTCATAAGGAATTACTTACATAAAATAGAATTTACAAGTGTCCTAAAACATCCCATTAATGCTGAAATGTTTTTATCCTAGCAATGCAAGTTTCTGGCCAACACTCCATGTGTGACTGTACACTTCACAATCAACTTTGTATACAAACATATATGTGCATGTGCCTGTTTCAAGTATTCCTCTAACAGTGTCAATAACAAACCTAAAATATTTCTCAAAGACAGATATTAAAGTGATTTTCATTAATAACTCTCAGTACAAAAAAGCCTCCAGATACTAATTATTCTTATTCACACAGTTTCTTATGTACTCCATGCCTATACACAATTGCATAAATCCTAGGTAAACAATATTAGCTTTCATTCAAGTACATTTCTACTGCTGGTATTACAAAATAAACTTCAGGAAATAAAGGTAGTTTAAGGCTATAAGAATTTCAAAAAGATTATTTTAAAAATCTGTTTCAGATTCCTCCAGTAGGGTCATATACAACTTGGTATCTCTGTATTGAAAACCTACACCACCTTGTGGAGAAAAATAGAAAAATGTGGTTTTAGAAATTCTATCTAAAACCGAAAGTGGTTTAAAACCACATTAAAAGGATTTATTTTTCAGATTGAATTGGATTTCATACAATTTGGATACTACATAACACAAAGGTCATGAATTACTGAAGAAAAAGCTAGGATTGCTAAATTGCCTATCTTCTGATGATATCAAGATTTCAACTTTTAAAATATTTTAGAAATTATTGCTAAGTGAACTTTCTAGAGAAAATCTTTCAAGCTGTTTTTTACTAAAATAAATTCCAAATAAAACAGACAAAACAGATTTTGGATTAAGAGAGAACCTGGTAGGAAGTTTAATAACCAAGTGAGTGAAAAAGTAGTTTTGGTAACAAAATCAGATTTATCCTTACCAGAACATCATGCACTAAAGCTTGGTATGTCCAAGTATGATGTAGAGGAGTTGCTAAATCTATGTTTCTGTCAACAAGGACTAATAGGGGCCTTTGGAAGCTGAAAAGATGACACCGTGTTAGTACTTTTTTAAACATGATTAAAACATCCCATTAACATTCTGAGTGATATCAGCCACCTTCTACATCATATTTCAAACTAAAAGCAAAATTGCCTACTGCTGAGCTCCTCCAGCCTTCCCCAAAGTAACTGGGGCTGGCCACTGCCAGAAATTTCAGGAATCAAATCTTAGTAATGATAAAGAGATTATTTTATTTTGTACTAAGTGAAATTACCAACATATAAATACTGAGCAGAAGTCAAAACACTGAATAGTAACCAGCCTTTTAGGTAGCAACTAATACATTTTTGTGTGGATACACGTTTGAGCTCCAAACAACTAACTGAGTGGGTAATATTTGACCTTCATCCCCACTATGAACCTCAAATATAAAATCTCTCTTCCAAGGGTTTTTAAATTCACTTTTCTCTTTGCTTGTACATGAAGTCCATGAAAAAAAATTATCAACTTCTGAGATGCACTGTGGTAATTCTATCAATATTCAATGTTCTGGTAAAAAAATGCATTCATGCCTAAAGGTCTTGGGTTATGGCTCCATGAAAAATCTACAGTGAAGATAGGAAGACTGTGAACTGACAGAAAATTATTGCAACCATTTCCTTCAAGCATTATTATCCCTACAGCAAACATGCCAGCTAAAGTATATTTGCACAGAGTAAAAGCATGCAAGTTCCATGCTCTGGATTTCCTTGCAGTAAGTATTTTCACTTAAACATATCTCAAGAACCTTAGTCACCTGATCCTGAAAACTGAATCAAAGACTTGAAGACATTTAACTGGTTAAAGTTTCTGATGTTTCCCTTTCCTTAATGATGGTATACGATCAGGAGTACAAGTAATGCCTCAGAAGGAAAAGCAGGGGTTACAGTTCAGTTGCCATGAAAATGAGGGAACTGGTATTTCACAACTATCTCCCTCCTTTCAATCTCATTCTGTTTTGCCACCCTTGATTTTTTGTGCCTTTTATCCAAGTTCTGCTCTTAATTTGATATAAAAATATGATGACTGTTTTACATCCAGTTAGGAGATTACGACAGTTTCCTTCAGCTACACTCTTGTTAATACATCTCTCACCTTTTCATGTACAGTATTAACTCCAATAATATAATTTCCTCAGGCAGCCTGTGGAATATTGAACTATCTGGCAACAACAGTACAGAGGGATGCCACTGAGAACACATTACCAGATGCATGCAAACAGCCACAAAGGATTCAAATGGTCATGACTTAACAGACCTGAACCATCTAAGTATATGCAAGTGGTAGTCCTTAAGCAGCTCTCCTCTGGTATATATAGGGATCAGCTGATAAACACTTGCTTTTGACAAAACTGCAGCTGGTAATAGTGTGCACAAGTGAGAAAATCGGTCTTTCTTTCAATGGACTAAAGATTACTGACATATAATGTTCAACTGGATATCACAGTCTTGTAAACAGTATATTTGCAGAAGCTTGGTTTAGAGGATGAAAAAAATTAACTGCTTCATTAAATACTTTTTGACTTCCTGCCCTAGCACCATACACTTATTAGCTATGAAAGTTTTAAAATGGGTTATGCTAAGAGACTGGAAAGCCCTCAAGAGTATATAAACTGTTTTAATATAAAAACAAATTATAGTAAATACAGTTTTCAGTACAGTGGTGACTTATCCTAATGAGATATTTCAGACAATTGAAATATGAAAAATAAAAAGACCACAGTTGTTACTAACACAATACCTGAACTGGCCAGCTCCAAGTGTGTCGCCTGTAAAAAGACTGTTTCTGGCATCTCTTAGATTCTCTCTGAGCTTCTTATCCAATTTCTGAGGAGGGGAAAAAACCAAAACCACTTTTAACAAACCAATGGTTTCCTAAGCTCTTTACCTGACCAATATTAGAAGATTCATTGTGTTGTTTTTGTAGTTTATAAGGTCTTAGGTCCACTGCATACGGGAAAGGAAGAAATCCTACTTCTATTTTCTCCCTCCCACAATTATGACTATATTCAGCACTACATTGAATATATTTCCTTTATGTCCACTAATCTCCTCCCAGACAAATAGCACAATTACCTTTCCCTAAACACGCAAATAGAAAATACCAGAAGGAGGCACCACAGGGGGACCACAGCAGAAGCAACAAATTGGACTGTCAGACACTGCCACACAAGTGTTTCATAAAAATGAGATTATCCTCAATATGAATGCATGCACACTGAATGCTTAGGTCTAATCAGTACTAATGCTTCACTGACATAGAAGATGTGAAGAAGATGGAAGAAATGAAGCACAGTGACTCCTAATGAAGACAGTGCTACAGAAGTTGTTCACTGTGATTTAGTTTGGTCATTTCATCTGTATCTGATGATTGAGTTCAATGTCATTTTAGTTTGATTTAGTAAAAATGTCTTGTACTTATAGGATTTCCCAGTAAGAAAGATAAAAATTTCTTACTGAGACACATAATAAAACACAAGGCTGGACAGCCATTTTTTAAACTGTGTAGATGTAGCTTAATTATACTGTCAGAAAATCTTGATAAACTCTAGATTAGGAAGAATTATTTATATGTAAGTTTCTCATTGTCTGATTCCATAACATCACAATTTCTACAGAAGAGTTCCATGGAATTGAAATCAGAAATGAAAATGAATGTATCTCCTTTCCAGTTTTATTTCCTTCATAAGGAAAAGGATACAGTAACACTAGATGTCCGCCTAGCATTGAGAAAACTAGACACTGCAAGGAAAATTTTAGAACAATGATAGGTGTTTAGAAAAACAGTTCTTACCACTGCCACCATTTCAGCTGCGGTTCCTCTTGAGCATCTGATTATAGGAATAGCGCCTAATAAAAGATACATTGACTTCTACATGCATTATAATTTTCAGATTATAAATTAGTGTACTTTTCATAAACAAATTTCACAAACATTCCGCGTTTTAATACAAACACATAAAATTTTTCTCTTTATCTATGAAATGGAAAGTACTATATAGGAATATTAGATAAATTTTTACAAAAGTAAGTGAGTACCTCATACAAAACTATGAGAAATACAGTGTACACTAGAAGGATAGCTAATGTATTGTGGAGGGGACAAACTATCTCAAAAGCTATTTTTAAAAGCTTAGAAGTCCCTTGAAAACAATAGTATTACACCACCACCACCACCACAATATATACATTACAACTCAACTTTTCCATTTACTTTCAGTTTTCAAAATACTTAGCTAATTTCTCACCTATATAAATATGAAAATTTCAAAATTTTTCAAAACCACAGAGTTTAACTGACTGAAAGATATTCAGTTTGCATCACACTAACACTTGAAAGAACTGAATAGATCCAAGAGAATCTCTCTTGAACACATGGCCCCAGAGCAATCCCCAGCTCCCCTTGTAGGAAAACTATGTCAGACCGACCAACTTCAGTCAGAACTTAGATAAAATGTCATCACTATGAAAAATGTATGAGCTAAGTATCAAGAAAACTCACAATAAGTAAAACTGAAGTATCTTCCTATTCCTTGAGTTATTTCAGTTAGATCTTTGAATGGTTTGTCTGAGGAGTTTATCTTTTTCTGAGAGGGTTATTTTTTTGAGAGCTACAAATCCAAACTCAAAGCACTACATTGTAAACTAGGATTTTGTAAAAATAGTAATTCCAGACCTTTGTGTTTCAGTATTCTTCTCCCATTGATACTGAAGATTAAGACTCAACTGCCATGAATGACAGACTTTACTGTACTCTGCAGTGATATAAAGCAATAATTCGAGCAAGATCATTACCCCAACCAGTGAATTACTGAGCTTTTGGTCACAGATTTACTTCTGCCTTTAATTTGCTATATAAAATCACTAAACTAGTTGTCTCACTGAATATGGAAAATATGCTAGAATTTGGAAACTTACCAAGTGTAACAAAAAAACAGAAGAGACTATCAACAATAGTGTCCATTATCGTTTCCATTTCTGTGTCTGTTATATCTGGTCTGTTAATGGCTAAAATAGTATGGAAAAGAGTTAAGAATAGGGTTAAGTAAGTTTATGCCACTTTCACACTGAGAAAACAAATCCTCTTCTTACCTAAGGGCTGCTAATAGCCAACAGCTTTTGTTGCAGAAGGCAACAAATCATGAAATGCCTCTCTTAGCACATCTACTAGTTTTTGCCCTTTTTTTTTAGCAAAAAAATCAGAGAACTTAATTATTGCTTACTGTAAAAGGTTAAACACATAATTGTTCAAAACTTTTGGATTGTGTTAGTATTGCATTATCCAAAACCTCCTAAGAAATTGCATTATGGAAGAGAAATGGCCATCCACTTGGAAAACATTCTTCAGGGAAAAAATCCTCAAAAGCTACCCGTGTGATTTAAAGAGAATTATAGTATACCGTTATCTGTAATTAAAAATTCTAAATTCCACCTCTTGTAACAGCAACTACTTTTTTTTTTTCAACAAATCTACTGTCAGTCTCTAGAATAAGGGTAATCGTGAAGTTATAAAACATTTCATATGACAGGTAAGACTGATTTCCCTTACACGTTTAGGTCAGAACAGGAGACACGTAGCAAATTTTCTCTTAAATAACTGACACTGAGAAGAATATACTAGCCAACAGGAAACATCAAACCACATCTTATCACAGATCTCAAGTCAAGCACTATCTCAGGATTCAGGCCATATATCCTGTCCTAGTTTATTTTATTTTACCTTTAAAAATTTCTCACATAATTATCTGTCTTTTCCTCTTTCTTAAAAAATGAATTTAAAAGCTCTAAGCATTAAGCTTTCCATCCTAAATTTATGCACAGCCTGTCATAGCCATTCCCCAATTTTAAAGGTGCCTTTTTTCCCCCCAGCTTTTCTCCTCTAAGAACTTTAGAGCTGGATTATATTGGCAATTTCTATCAGCAACTATACCTAGCAATCCAAAGTTTTGATTAGGCTGTTAGGAGGACAGCAGCACTAGAAGTTTCAAGTGTCTGAAATATCAGCACAAAGAATGGGAGACTGTTTCCAGTATCTGTATTTTTCTTTAATGTCAAAACTTTGAAATTAACTGGGACTATATTCTGTAGTTATCTCCAATGAATGTTTTCTCAGTTTACGGGGGGGGGAAATAACCTTATTTTTATTCTCTTATATTTTTCAAGTTTAAAAAGTACTCATTTATGATGTTCCAGTAATTTGCATACTGTCAAGGCCTTCTAATTTTCTTGCACCATAGCCAATCAACGCAGAAATTCAACATTACTGCTCCTTTGAGAAACTCCATTAATATTTCAGTAAAATGCTTTGTTATGTTTTCTGTATGTTCCTCTCTCTCCACTGCAACAAGTCTATGAGGGAATGCATCTATTACAGAAAAGTATGCTTAGGTCTCCTACATTTTGTTGCTGTTTTACAAAATTCAACCAAATAGTAAAAAATGGTAAAGAAGCATTCAAATAGTGTAAAACATGATGCCCCAAACATTGACTTTATACTAATATTACCCATTTACTCTCCTTCCACACAGTTACAGAAAAACAGAACCAGAGGGAGCTTGAGGGTTTATCTAATCAGCCCTCTTATCCAAAGATGAGTTAAACCAATGTAATCCCTGTATCTAAACTAATTCAGAAAGATTTCTAGTCATGAAAATACTGTAACATTCATAGGTAAACTATCCTAATGTTTCACTATCTTTAATGTTGGAAAATGTTCCTAATACCAGTTCAGAAACTCTCTTTTTGCAATTTAAGCTCATTCATTTCTTGTCCATTACTAAACAGAGAGAACGCACTGTGTCCTTTCTGTTTATGAAAGCCTTTCACATAATTGAAGAATTTTATCATGCTCATTTGTCCTGACATTACTTCTCTGTAAATGCAGTCATACAGTCAGGAAAACAGGAAACTAAAAATTAACGACTTTTGTTATACATGTTCCTAGTTCACACATTCAGCTACATTCATGGCCACACATGGCAGTGCTGCTGCAAGAACAGCAGCCGTCTTTCATTACCCTCAGACTTACATTGACTTATGTACATTATGAAACTACACACAAACTGGCAGTTTCCTGCTAGGGTTATTCTCCAAAGGCAAAAAAGACCACTTCTTCCTCACTGCTGTACTCCTACTACCTCTCTGTCAGATCTAGAACTCATAAAATGACACAGATCACTTCAGTGCTCTGCTGGAAAACTCATCACTCTCTATGGGAGATAAGATTTCTGTTCGATCAGCTTTTGGAAACAGCCCATTTCCAGACTTGCTTAAACACAGTGTGGTAAATTTCAGTGGCCCAAGAGAGGTAAATAAGCCAGATAGAGACTGACGAGTGCAAAACATTTTCAGTATTATTAATTCAAATTCCTTGTTAGCATAAGGAATCTTATCAGAGCCAGTCAAGTATCTTTATATGTGCATGAACAAATCACAAACCAATTATTATTAAAACTCTTAACAGCAGGTTTTAGTGAAAAAATAAAAGTTTGCTTTTCAGAAAAAAAAATGTCCTTCCTTCTGCCAGTGGAATCAATCCCCAGTGTGAGACACATCTGAGTATTACAGATCCAGTTTTAAGGAATGGTATTGACTTTGGAAATTGGGCAAGACAGGATAAAAATAAATATTAGGCATACAGAAACTTCTCATCTCTACCTCGTCACTAGTGAGTATTCTCTGCATGCAAATAAACCAGGAATTAACTCTGTGACACTGTATCAAGACACTATGACTTGATAATGAGGAGCTAATGAGGAGCTGCTGCAAAAATAGGGCTATCTTGACTTCTGCTGCTTCTCTTGCATTAGATTTTTAGATCACACAGATGTGCTGGTATTTTCTAAGGAATGAGTCAATTAAACACACACTGCAGCTCCAAAATTACTAGTTCTGATGTAAAAAGAAAAGAGGATGAGCAAAACTACAGCAGAAGCAATAGGACAATGTACCCTGTAATAGCTAGCCATTTGAGCAAGAGGGGCAGGAGAGGTAGAGTAGTTCTCTGTACATTTTAGCGTATTGAATGGGTCAGACGAGTACAAAAAACAGAACAATGGAGGGAGGAAAATCATGAGGACAATTATGACTAGTATATATATTGACTTGAACTGACACAGCTGTAAAGGTAACTGAACTAAGGCTGCCCCTTGGTTTTCCTGATAGGTTCCAAACCAGGTCCAACCAAAGTCTCAAGAAAAGAAAAAAAAAGCCACAAGAGGCTGACTCCACTTGCACCTTTGAGACTTTATGAAGAAGCTGACATGCTTGGCTCACGTGCTTGCAGAAGCAATCAGCATTTCTTATTGTGTAGAATGCCCTCTCCCAGCCAATGTCTATCTACCTGCCAAAACAATATGTATTTTTTCCTATATTATTTCAACCCATATATGTCTATACTGCAGTTTTGCTTTGTTATTAAAAAATGCATTTATTTTTCAATACCATAATAGCCAAGTAGTAAAGATACCGAAATGAATATCTAAGAACTGCTTCATTCATGACTTTACATATCTAACAGATTATCCTGGATTTTGAGCATATCAAAGCAAAATAAAACCATTGCTAGTTATTAGCTACAACTTCAAAAGTAAATTTCAGCTTCAGACATTATCATAAAATTTTTATATAAATTTTACTTACCACGATAGGAAACAAGTTCTTTGTTTTGGTTACACAATACAAACATGTCATCTTCTAAAGTAATAAAATTAAGATATTGATCAAACACCTAGAAATTAAAGAATAATATTCAGAATAGTCCAGAGTGAAGCATAAAAAAGCCTACCCGTGATTTACTGCTACTTCATTTTG
Source organism: Campylorhamphus procurvoides (assembly GCA_013396655.1). NCBI lineage: Eukaryota > Metazoa > Chordata > Aves > Passeriformes > Dendrocolaptidae > Campylorhamphus > Campylorhamphus procurvoides. Next base: position 704,600 of record WBMV01005184.1, on the reverse strand, counting down.
AACATTTTACAGAAATGCCTATTAAAAGAAAGAAATGCAAGATATAATTCATTAATTAAAAAGCCTGCATAAGGATTGAGTGATTAACACAAAATATCAGAGCACTGAAAAGTGCCAGAACAGTTCACTTGTTTCTGTGGATGAATTTTAGGTAGCCAAACATCACCAAAAAAACGTGTATGGAGGACATTTCAATATTATAGGTTCATTTTTTTATGAATATGAAGGACAACAACATAAACAGCACTAAGCTCTCAGGCAGGAGAAAGGAAAGAGGGCAATATCTAAACAATAAGATATTAGAGCTCATGAATTCTAACTGTCCTGTAACATGCCTGTACATTCAGGAAAAAAAAATCTCCCTATAGAATAAACTATTAAGAGGATATCACAACAAAAAAATAAATTTAACAAAGGTAGTTTGCAGTAGTTTACACCAATTTTTTCCTGCTGAGGATCTAAGCCTTAAACAATACTAGCAGAGTTCATTTCATTTCACAACTGGTTCTTTATCTCATGCCAGTAGTACTAACTGGAGTGAGAAAAAGTGAATGCATTTAGTTATATATGAAAATAATTACTTAATTTACAGGTTTTGGTACAGGCATCCAACAAAATAAAAGTGTAAATACCTGTCACCTGCTTTTAAATCATAAAGGTATAGGAGTGTACTCAATAAGACTATGTACAAATTATTACTTAAAATGACAATGGCATTCATATTGCTCTTTTTGTGTACCCATCCCAATATATATGCACTGAAGGCACTCAGTCAGCTGATGAGATCGGGAATACCCTGAAACCTCTCATCACAAAAGTCTTGCAGCACTTGGACTTCTGACTAAGCTGAAGCATGATACTAAGCTGCATTAATGAGATGGCTGTAGATTCCTTTTTTTCCTCAGTATGCCTGACAGAAAGAATGCAGTGACACATGTAATGGTATTAACATCAGAGACTGCAGGACTTTCTTACCTTAGCCACTTGAGTTACTGCATTAGCACCTATGGCAGCATTTGCAATATCTTCCAGTTTACTTCTTGAAATGGCAGAAATAAAGTTTAAATAATAAGATTCATAAAGCTGGTTTCGAAGATCCTAAAAGAAAGGAAAACCACAATCCTTTTCCTGAGTAAGTACTAATATATTTCTGACTAATTAAAAAAATAATTATACTCTTACTATGTGGTTTTACAATTATTCACAGTGAAACTAAATTTTCAGAAGTGCTTGGCTGTCTGTTCATACAGCTCTCTACACAGTGTTTTGATTACCTATCCAGACATAAACAGCCTAACAAAAAACAGGAAACGAAATTTAAGCTAAATGACAGCAATCACTAGTCCACACATTACCCTTTACGAAAAATACTCTTTGCTCTTTTCCTTCCTCTAGCAAACATGTCAACCTTCCCTTTCCTTCCAGAAAATGTGAAAAGTGAGGTTAGCCTAATCCAAGTCTCCCACTCAAAGCAGTGACAAACAATACAGGTGGCTTAAGGTTGTGTCCAGTCAGGTTTTGAACACCTCCACAAAATCTCCAGGCAATCTGGTCCAGTTTTTGGCCACCCTCATTAAAATAGCTTTTCTTATGTTTAAATGAAATGTTTGTACCCACTGCTTCTCGTCTTTTCACTCATAAAACTCTCTCTCTGAAACACACAACATATTTACCCTTCTACTTCCTGGGAAATTGGAAGTTTAGCATGTAAACACTTTGGGTAATATTTTTAGGATAAATATGTGCTACTGTGTAAAAAAGGTTAGCAAAGGTGTTAGACACGCACAAGAATTATATACAGAACACTCACACTCGAGTCAGTGCAGGATTACTCTACATACTCCGTTGTGTCCACTCATTTGAAACATTAAGCATGCAAGTTACCTGGCACATTCTGTCAATATTTTCTTCTGTTGGCATTACAAAGTAAACTGCTGGAACATCTGGAATAGCGTCCCGATCTGAGTGCAAAAGCCTGAGGAAGAAAAAGTGTATCTTTAATGTGTTGCTTCTCTGATAGGTATAAAACTTATATAAAAGTTAAACACATTATTTATTTGTACAGATAAATGTAATTTTCTACAATTCTGCCTATATTTAACTACATTTTTAGCTAGAATCAGACAGGAAAAAAAGAAAAAAACAACAGTTGTGTAATTTTTGGCTGAATATATTAATAGATGTCTTTGAAATTTATTCAAAGCTTGAGCAAAGGCTATAGAAATCTTCAAAAACAGATTATTTATTCAGAGCATGCTAAAATACTGCATCCACAAAGTTTATATATGAACTACTGACTTGATAAAAACCCTCTGCATATCTCAGTCTATTAAACTTGCCTTTCCTGCTTAAGGGCAAGGTGCTTAGATGTTTTTCTCACATTTCTGTTGATGTGTCAACATGTTAAACTGTGTTTCAATTTCTGGCCTTCACTTCACAAAAGTTAATACATTTTTGAAAAAATAAATGTATCCTCAAAGTTTCTTCATGACTACTACCACAGCTAAGGAATGGCAATGAACTAAGTAAATGTAATCTGAAGAAAGAGAAATGGGAGATCTTTTAAAATAATACTTAGGGATCCCATATGTTTGACAGCATTAAATTTGACAGAATTAAATTCTATGTGTCAAAAGACAAGCAGAGAACATACACAGTGCCATGAAACAGTTTGTGCCAATATAATTTTAACATGTATGACTACAAAGCAATTTGTAGAGACAGATTCCAAAAGAAACCTTCTAGATAATTTTTATTTTGAACAAGAGCCTCCTGTACTTGTCAGGAAATGCTATTGCACAGTGGTTGGAACTATCTTTCCACTCCCTGATTCTGAATAATACCATCTGATTTTAGGAACAAGTCAAAATATAAACTTTACTTTAGTAGTTATTTATTCAATGATTTTTCACTGTTTTGTTCATGATTTGGGGAAATGTTAAATAAAGTTCTTTTTAGAAAAAATATACCTATTTTTTAAAAGTACTTACAGATGCAAAGTGATCCCCATATCTCTCAGCTCTTTCACTGACAGCAAAGGTGAGATTATATCTTGGCCAAATCTGTCATAAATGAGAATCTGAAATAGATACACATCATCTCATAAAGCACTGCAAAAAGTGGATACTGCAGAATATAGCATATAGTGGATGCAGGAATTCAGGTTTAGGGAACTACTACTCTAACGTGAAAAGAGCTTAAACATCCACCAACTTATAATAAATCATTAATTTGTCATGGACTTCCATTGTGCTTATCAATAAATAAAATGTAAAAACAACAAAAAGAAACAGTGATAAAGGGGAAAAAATAATCATCACACCCGTCTCCTGAAAACTGTCTTTACAAACAAGAGTCTGCTGTCAGAAATTCAAGATTGCATGTGCAGTTTTTCTAATTGCATTTGAGAGAAAACAAAAGGAGAAACAGAGAGGAAAAAAAAGAATTAGTGAAAAAAGACAACAGATGAAGATACAGAATACATGCGTTGTAGTAGCAACAACTTCTCATGAACTACAAGTTACAGTTTAAAGGTAATAACCCGTATCTGAATTTTTCTCAGCAGTTCTGACAATCTGTTCTGTATATTCATAATACAGGAAAAAATACTTTGTACAAGTTAACAACACGGAGAAGCTGCAAATCTGAACTTTTCTGAACACTATAAAATTCTCATATTTCAGTTCAAATAGTTCTTACCTTCCATACTGGTTCTCCTGTGCTGTTTTTAACAGGAGGAACATTGAAGTTCAGCATACGTTTCAAAGCCACTAGAAAATAGAGCCAAATAACTCTTTACTCTCTTTACACTTCAACACAGTGATTAGCAGGATTTTATTATACATTTTATCTGAGAGGAAAATAATCATAAAATATGAACGCAACAAGTCACATTTTCATTATTTTTATGCAGCTTTGACTGATGAGTGGCTTACGACAGCTAGAATTCATGGGTTCCAGAAGACACTGCAAAAGGAAAAGAAGCAAGTTCCAAAACATTAACTCTCCTTAGTTATACAGGTTATATATATATATAAAAAATGTGGTTTGCCTTAAAAATAATTCCAGTTACCTTCCTGAAGGTATATTCTGGACAGTAGGAACTAGTTTGCTTTATTCCCTGATCTGCTTTTCCTATCCCACTGGAACAACACCATACACACAAACAAAAAATACCTTTATGCCTGACTAAGACCACCATAGATTTTAAAACATTTTGAGAACTTGTATGAGCAAATTTCTGCTTTAAGGGGTACAAAAAACTCTCAATTTGCAGCAGGCAAACTCTTTGAAACAGCAATGAACTTCATTTAGCTTTCCATTCAACATTGAAACCAAGGCAAATTCGTCCACCTACCTCTATTTTATAAATCTGTTAAGCAATTTATCTGATTCAACAGCACACTATGTGCTGCTCTCCAATCTTTGACTAGCAGCAAAGGACTATTAGCATCAATATAAATTAGTGGGTATTCTCCTAAAACTCATAATCATCACAAAGTTTTTCAAAGAGGAAAAACTTGCAGCAGTCAGAGCAATGTATACCACTTTGCTCATAAATGAAGAGCAGTAGAAACAGCTAATTTCTCACTCTGGCTGAATGAAGCTTGTAAGCATACTCAGTGCAGTCTCCTAGGATTTACAGTATCACAGGACAGCTCAAGCTAGAGAGGACTTTGGGAGACCTCCAGTTCAACCTGCTGCTGAAGCAGGGTCATCTGTGAGGTTAGGCCAGGCTGTTCAGGGCTTTATCCAGTTGAGTAGCCACGGGTGGAGATGTTATAACCACACTGTGGCACTGACTACCCTTGTGAGGGAAAAAGTTTTTCCTAATAGTCTGTTTGAACATCTCGTTTATGTTACGTAATTTATGCCTGTTGTCCCTCTCTCTATTGCCATACACCACTACAAAGGAGTCTGGCTCCATCTTCTCAGTGCTGCCCACAGGTATTGGGCAGTTGCTGCTGGGTCGCCCAGAAGCTGCCATTTCTTCCAGGCAGAACAAGCCCTACTGCTACAGCCTCACCTCAGCTCTCAAGTCCCTGACCATCTTGGTAGTCCCTGCTGACTTCCTCCAACCGATGGACAGCTTTCCTGCACTGCAGCCACAAACCTGATGCAGTATCTAGACGTGGTCTCCTGGGGCTGGGCAGGGTGAGATAATCATTGTCCTCCATCTACTGGCTATGCTCCTGTGAATATGGCCCAGGATGCTGCTATGCAGGGGCTCACATTCACCTTGCTGTTCACTGAGACCCCTCACAGGCCTTTTTTGGCAGCTGCTCTCCAGTAATTATCCTGCAATCCCCCACACTGCTGCCTCTGTGTTACAAGGGATTCTTCCTATCTAGGTGCAGCAGTTTACACTTGTCATGGTTAAATTTCATAAGATCTCTGCTGGCCCATTCCTCTTACCCATCTAGGTGCTTCTGCTCTCAGGTAGGACAGATTCTCTTAGTTTGCTGTCACCTGCACTTAATCAGAGTACACTCTGACATATCCTCCAGGTGACCGGTATGAGATTTTAAATAGGAGAGGTCACAGAATAAACTCGTGGTGCTCCAGTTGTTACCAGCCTCTAGGTACATTATCTCTGATTAATCACAACCCTGAGCCTGACCATCCAGCCGTTTTTTTTATTTATCTACTTGCTCATCCATCCAGTCTTGGCTACAAGAAAACAGTGTCAAAAGCCTTGCTGAAGTCAAGGCTAGTGAAGACTGAGGCAAAGGCAGCATTGTGTAGCTCAGCCTTATCTGTGTCTATCATCACTGAATGACCAGCTCACCTTAGAAAGGATACAATGCTTTTTCTTATTCACATTTTTGCTAGTAAGGTTGCAGTGGAAGCACTTCTCATTTTCTCATTTCTCTAGACATTGGCTGCATGGCTCAACTTCCACCAAATTTAGGCTTTCCTAACACCATCTATCCATGCCCAGGCAATGTTTCTGAAGCCCTCTTTCGCAGCCTGTCCCACAGCCTGTGTACTGTCCTTTCAAATCACATTACTAGCAGTGAAACATGACTATGGGAAGATCCAAGTTAGCAGTGAGTGCAGAGTCTACCTGGAAGCCAGCCTTCCACTTGCTTAATACTTTTTTCTTCTTTTTTAAACACCATGGAACAGTCCTGAAAGCTGATTACAGTCTGCTCCTGGATTCTTTGGTCCCTTGCTGCTGGTGACATCTTCAGCCCTATAAGCAAGTATTTAAAGCTGTATGGTTTTGTATTTTGGTACTACTGGAGCTGAAACAGCTGCTTTGCAGAGTTTATCATCTAAAGTAAAACTTAGCATGAGCTCTCTGCGAAGGAAGACAGTAATCAGACTAGCAATGTGCTGTGACAATCATGACAAACATTCACCAAGTTTCTGAGTTTCTTTTTCGGTACTCATATTGCCATTTCATTTACATTTTTGCCGAATGTTCCCTGGGGCAAGGATCATGTTTTTACTGTGATTGCACAATGATATGCTTTGGTTATGAATAAGGATAAAGGTCACAACAGATGGTGTACACACATGGTAATACAAACACTTAATAAATATTTTCCTTTTTCTATGTATCTTTTAGTTGTTGAATGTATCTTCTTGTAAAAGATCTCCCCAGTAGAAGACAACATGGGTTCAGAGGTAAAGATTGACTGAAATAATCAAGTAACAATGGTCAGCAACATGGACAGGGGGACTGAGTGCACCCTCAGCAGGTTTGCTGTGTGATGAGGTCACTGAATCATTTAGATTGGAAAAGATCTCAGATCACTGAGTCCAGCCTTTGGCCAATTACCACCTTGTCAACTAGGCCACGGCACAAGTGCCACATCCAGTTGTTTCTTGAACACCTCCAGGGATGGTGACTCCACCACCTCCCTGGGCAGCCCATTCCTATGTTTAACAACACATTCTGTGAAGAAATTCCTCCTCAATAAGCTGGAGGGAAGGGATGCCATCTCAATGGATTTTGACAGGCTTGAGAGGTGGGATTGTGCAAACCTCATGAAGTTCAACAAGGCCAAGTGCAAGGTCCTGCAACTACGTTGGGGCAATCTCAAGCACAAATAAAGGCTGGGTGGAGAATGGATTTAGAGCAACCCTGAGGAGAACGACTTGGGGGTGTTGGTGGATAAGAAGGTTGACATGACCTGGCAATGTGCACTTGCATCCCACATAGGCAACTGAACCCTTGGCTGCATCAAAAGCAGCATGGGTAGCAGGTCAAGGGAGAGGATTCTGCTCTGCTCTGCTCTGGTGAGAGCCCACCTGGAGTACGGCATCCACTTCTGGGGCCCCCAGCGTAACAAGGATGTAAGCCTGTTGGACCAATTCCAGAAAAGAGCCACCAAGATGATCTGGAGGCTGGAAAACATCTACGAACACAGGCAGAGGGAGCTGGGTTTGTTCAGCCTGGGGAAGGCTCCAGGGAGAACTCAAAGCAGCCTTCCAGTACCTAAAGGGTACTGAATGCTGAAGAGGACTTTTCATAAGGGCTTGTAGCGATAGGACAAGGGGGGATGGCCTTAGGCTGAAAGAGAATAGGTTTAGATTAGCTACAAAGTAGAAATTCTTCCCTGTGAAGGTGGTGAGGCACCGGATGCCTGACCCCTGGAAGTGTTCAAGGCCAGGTTGGATGGGGCTTTGAGTGGAAGGTGTCCCTGCCCATGGCAGGGAGGGGGTTGGAACTAGATGATCTTTCAGGTTCCTTCCAATCCAAACCACTCTAAGGACATGGTGAAGCACAACAGAAAATACGAGAATACAGAATATGAGCTCAAAGAAAATTAGCTTTATTACAAAGGTAGCAAAGAAAGAAAACCAAAGGACTGCAAAGGAACATCAAATAACACTATCAATGGCAGATGGCCACAGGAATGAGATTTCAGAAAGTAGACTCCTGGTACAAAAAGATGGAGCATACCAGTAAATACTTAAGAGTCCACACAGAGACTCTGCGATTTTTAGGCAGATAATTTTAAACATTTCATGCTAAATAAACGCATCCGAAACCATCTATATCACCAAAGATACCGCAGAAGTCAAGGAAAACGTGACACAGTTACAGCTCGAACTACTGACAACTTTGGCAAGAAGGGAAGTAGTGGACTGTGGAGTCGACATTCTCTGTGCTTTAGGAGTATGTTCAAGGCTCTACAAAGCTGCATTGAGACACAGAAGAAAGAGTCAATTAAGGACTCTCAGCAATGCATCAGAAGGGACTGAAAACCAAAGCCCTTACTCACAGAAACCCGCATCTATAGTTGCGGTTGTCAATGAGGTGTTCTCAGTTTCTTACGGGTCAGTACACGCTCGGATGCTCCTGTATTGTCTTAGCACGAGCATCGCGGCAGCAGGTTTGTTTTTGCGGCATTAAACGCGATTTCTCGTAGATCCCTCTCGGGGGCAGAGGGGAGCCAAGCCGGGGGGTGCGCACCCCTCGCCGCGGGGAAAACACCGTTCCCGTGCCGGGCCCGCGCCATCCCT